>JAKVDI010000059.1:0-5000 GCA_022836835.1 Pythium insidiosum
TAGGAGAATGGGGACGGCCAAGTCGAGCGACACGAGGGGCGTCTCGTTGTACGGTATTTCTTTAATGACTACGACGAGACGTTTGTTTGAACCACTACAGTCTGCTTCTGTATCAGATGGACGTCAAAGACTGTGTGCGTTCTTGAACGGCGGGCGACCTGGATGAAGTAATAATCTACATGCACCAGCCAGACGGAGCACAACATCGACACAACTCAGGAGACCGACCGACATTGTGTGCAAGCTAAAGAAGTCAGTCAGTCACCCATTCATTCACTCCATGGGCTCATGCAAGTGTGTGTGTTTGTCGTCGTCACCCACCCACCCACCACGAATCTGGCACCAGAACATCGACGATGACTCCATTTATGCTAGCTAGACCTTGGTTTCCGCAAGTGCGACTCCGACCACTGCGAGTACCACAGACATTATACATTACATCACAGTATGCGCAAGAACGACGACAACATGGCGTTTGCTTCGTTGTGCTCCTCGTCAACGAATCTGATCATCACGTGCAGTTCGTTCGGTATCGTTACACAAGTCGATGAAGGAGGTCGCGAGCACGAAGTGATCGGTTTGGGGTGTCTGCCCTCGTCTGCCCTCGTCTGCCCTCTTCTGCCCTCTTCTGCCCTCGTCTGCCCTCGGCGAACTTCGATTTTGCCTTGGGATGCAGGTCAGCCGAAACGACAAACAAGGTACAATTGGATGGTGTGGTCTCTCACATCCCAGACCAAGCAAGTGTTTGATTGAGCTTTTGAGCTCGATCCTGCACACATTTGGCGTACTGGACTCGAAGTCCGTCCGTCGGTGAAGACGCCGCAGGATTCAGTCGGGAGGGACTCCAGCTCATCAAGTCAGTCAGTCCATGCGTGATGGCGGCTGTAAGCACGCCAAAGCGCTCAAGTGCAAAGTCAGTGACACCAAAAGTGGTGTGCTGTAGGTGCGTGTCTGTCTGTCTGTCTGTCTGTATGTCTGTATGTCTGTGTGTGTGTGTGTGTGTGTGACTTGGACTCTGACTCGGAATCTGACTTTGACTGAAGTAGATGGTGGGTCTTTAGGTCAAGGAGAATGGGGACGGCCAAGTCGAGCGACACGAGGGGCGTCTCGTTGTACGGTATTTCTTTAATGACTACGACGAGACGTTTGTTTGAACCACTACAGTCTGCTTCTGTATCAGATGGACGTCAAAGACTGTGTGCGTTCTTGAACGGCGGGCGACCTGGATGAAGTAATAATCTACATGCACCAGCCAGACGGAGCACAACATCGACACAACTCAGGAGACCGACCGACATTGTGTGCAAGCTAAAGAAGTCAGTCAGTCACCCATTCATTCACTCCATGGGCTCATGCAAGTGTGTGTGTTTGTCGTCGTCACCCACCCACCCACCACGAATCTGGCACCAGAACATCGACGATGACTCCATTTATGCTAGCTAGACCTTGGTTTCCGCAAGTGCGACTCCGACCACTGCGAGTACCACAGACATTATACATTACATCACAGTATGCGCAAGAACGACGACAACATGGCGTTTGCTTCGTTGTGCTCCTCGTCAACGAATCTGATCATCACGTGCAGTTCGTTCGGTATCGTTACACAAGTCGATGAAGGAGGTCGCGAGCACGAAGTGATCGGTTTGGGGTGTCTGCCCTCTGCCTCGTCTGCCCTCGTCTGCCTCTTCTGCCCTCTTCTGCCCTCGTCTGCCCTCGGCGAACTTCGATTTTGCCTTGGGATGCAGGTCAGCCGAAACGACAAACAAGGTACAATTGGATGGTGTGGTCTCTCACATCCCAGACCAAGCAAGTGTTTGATTGAGCTTTTGAGCTCGATCCTGCACACATTTGGCGTACTGGACTCGAAGTCCGTCCGTCGGTGAAGACGCCGCAGGATTCAGTCGGGAGGGACTCCAGCTCATCAAGTCAGTCAGTCCATGCGTGATGGCGGCTGTAAGCACGCCAAAGCGCTCAAGTGCAAAGTCAGTGACACCAAAAGTGGTGTGCTGTAGGTGCGTGTCTGTCTGTCTGTCTGTCTGTATGTCTGTATGTCTGTGTGTGTGTGTGTGTGTGTGTGTGTGACTTGGACTCTGACTCGGAATCTGACTTTGACTGAAGTAGATGGTGGGTCTTTAGGTCAAGGAGAATGGGGACGGCCAAGTCGAGCGACACGAGGGGCGTCTCGTTGTACGGTATTTCTTTAATGACTACGACGAGACGTTTGTTTGAACCACTACAGTCTGCTTCTGTATCAGATGGACGTCAAAGACTGTGTGCGTTCTTGAACGGCGGGCGACCTGGATGAAGTAATAATCTACATGCACCAGCCAGACGGAGCACAACATCGACACAACTCAGGAGACCGACCGACATTGTGTGCAAGCTAAAGAAGTCAGTCAGTCACCCATTCATTCACTCCATGGGCTCATGCAAGTGTGTGTGTTTGTCGTCGTCACCCACCCACCCACCACGAATCTGGCACCAGAACATCGACGATGACTCCATTTATGCTAGCTAGACCTTGGTTTCCGCAAGTGCGACTCCGACCACTGCGAGTACCACAGACATTATACATTACATCACAGTATGCGCAAGAACGACGACAACATGGCGTTTGCTTCGTTGTGCTCCTCGTCAACGAATCTGATCATCACGTGCAGTTCGTTCGGTATCGTTACACAAGTCGATGAAGGAGGTCGCGAGCACGAAGTGATCGGTTTGGGGTGTCTGCCCTCGTCTGCCCTCGTCTGCCGTCTTCTGCCCTCTTCTGCCCTCGTCTGCCCTCGGCGAACTTCGATTTTGCCTTGGGATGCAGGTCAGCCGAAACGACAAACAAGGTACAATTGGATGGTGTGGTCTCTCACATCCCAGACCAAGCAAGTGTTTGATTGAGCTTTTGAGCTCGATCCTGCACACATTTGGCGTACTGGACTCGAAGTCCGTCCGTCGGTGAAGACGCCGCAGGATTCAGTCGGGAGGGACTCCAGCTCATCAAGTCAGTCAGTCCATGCGTGATGGCGGCTGTAAGCACGCCAAAGCGCTCAAGTGCAAAGTCAGTGACACCAAAAGTGGTGTGCTGTAGGTGCGTGTCTGTCTGTCTGTCTGTCTGTATGTCTGTATGTATGTGTGTGTGTGTGTGTGTGTGTGTGACTTGGACTCTGACTCGGAATCTGACTTTGACTGAAGTAGATGGTGGGTCTTTAGGTCAAGGAGAATGGGGACGGCCAAGTCGAGCGACACGAGGGGCGTCTCGTTGTACGGTATTTCTTTAATGACTACGACGAGACGTTTGTTTGAACCACTACAGTCTGCTTCTGTATCAGATGGACGTCAAAGACTGTGTGCGTTCTTGAACGGCGGGCGACCTGGATGAAGTAATAATCTACATGCACCAGCCAGACGGAGCACAACATCGACACAACTCAGGAGACCGACCGACATTGTGTGCAAGCTAAAGAAGTCAGTCAGTCACCCATTCATTCACTCCATGGGCTCATGCAAGTGTGTGTGTTTGTCGTCGTCACCCACCCACCCACCACGAATCTGGCACCAGAACATCGACGATGACTCCATTTATGCTAGCTAGACCTTGGTTTCCGCAAGTGCGACTCCGACCACTGCGAGTACCACAGACATTATACATTACATCACAGTATGCGCAAGAACGACGACAACATGGCGTTTGCTTCGTTGTGCTCCTCGTCAACGAATCTGATCATCACGTGCAGTTCGTTCGGTATCGTTACACAAGTCGATGAAGGAGGTCGCGAGCACGAAGTGATCGGTTTGGGGTGTCTGCCCTCGTCTGCCCTCGTCTGCCTCTTCTGTCTGCCCTCTTCTGCCCTCGTCTGCCCTCGGCGAACTTCGATTTTGCCTTGGGATGCAGGTCAGCCGAAACGACAAACAAGGTACAATTGGATGGTGTGGTCTCTCACATCCCAGACCAAGCAAGTGTTTGATTGAGCTTTTGAGCTCGATCCTGCACACATTTGGCGTACTGGACTCGAAGTCCGTCCGTCGGTGAAGACGCCGCAGGATTCAGTCGGGAGGGACTCCAGCTCATCAAGTCAGTCAGTCCATGCGTGATGGCGGCTGTAAGCACGCCAAAGCGCTCAAGTGCAAAGTCAGTGACACCAAAAGTGGTGTGCTGTAGGTGCGTGTCTGTCTGTCTGTCTGTCTGTATGTCTGTATGTCTGTGTTGTGTGTGTGTGTGTGTGTGACTTGGACTCTGACTCGGAATCTGACTTTGACTGAAGTAGATGGTGGGTCTTTAGGTCAAGGAGAATGGGGACGGCCAAGTCGAGCGACACGAGGGGCGTCTCGTTGTACGGTATTTCTTTAATGACTACGACGAGACGTTTGTTTGAACCACTACAGTCTGCTTCTGTATCAGATGGACGTCAAAGACTGTGTGCGTTCTTGAACGGCGGGCGACCTGGATGAAGTAATAATCTACATGCACCAGCCAGACGGAGCACAACATCGACACAACTCAGGAGACCGACCGACATTGTGTGCAAGCTAAAGAAGTCAGTCAGTCACCCATTCATTCACTCCATGGGCTCATGCAAGTGTGTGTGTTTGTCGTCGTCACCCACCCACCCACCACGAATCTGGCACCAGAACATCGACGATGACTCCATTTATGCTAGCTAGACCTTGGTTTCCGCAAGTGCGACTCCGACCACTGCGAGTACCACAGACATTATACATTACATCACAGTATGCGCAAGAACGACGACAACATGGCGTTTGCTTCGTTGTGCTCCTCGTCAACGAATCTGATCATCACGTGCAGTTCGTTCGGTATCGTTACACAAGTCGATGAAGGAGGTCGCGAGCACGAAGTGATCGGTTTGGGGTGTCTGCCCTCGTCTGCCCTCTGCCTCTTCTGCCCTCTTCTGCCCTCGTCTGCCCTCGGCGAACTTCGATTTTGCCTTGGGATGCAGGTCAGCCGAAACGACAAACAAGGTACAATTGGATGGTGTGGTCTCTCACAT
>JAKVDI010000059.1:10000-267646 GCA_022836835.1 Pythium insidiosum
GAACATCGACGATGACTCCATTTATGCTAGCTAGACCTTGGTTTCCGCAAGTGCGACTCCGACCACTGCGAGTACCACAGACATTATACATTACATCACAGTATGCGCAAGAACGACGACAACATGGCGTTTGCTTCGTTGTGCTCCTCGTCAACGAATCTGATCATCACGTGCAGTTCGTTCGGTATCGTTACACAAGTCGATGAAGGAGGTCGCGAGCACGAAGTGATCGGTTTGGGGTGTCTGCCCTCGTCTGCCCTCTTCTGCCCTCTTCTGCCCTCTTCTGCCCTCTTCTGCCCTCGTCTGCCCTCGGCGAACTTCGATTTTGCCTTGGGATGCAGGTCAGCCGAAACGACAAACAAGGTACAATTGGATGGTGTGGTCTCTCACATCCCAGACCAAGCAAGTGTTTGATTGAGCTTTTGAGCTCGATCCTGCACACATTTGGCGTACTGGACTCGAAGTCCGTCCGTCGGTGAAGACGCCGCAGGATTCAGTCGGGAGGGACTCCAGCTCATCAAGTCAGTCAGTCCATGCGTGATGGCGGCTGTAAGCACGCCAAAGCGCTCAAGTGCAAAGTCAGTGACACCAAAAGTGGTGTGCTGTAGGTGCGTGTCTGTCTGTCTGTCTGTATGTCTGTATGTATGTATGTCTGTATGTATGTGTGTGTGTGTGTGTGTGTGACTTGGACTCTGACTCGGAATCTGACTTTGACTGAAGTAGATGGTGGGTCTTTAGGTCAAGGAGAATGGGGACGGCCAAGTCGAGCGACACGAGGGGCGTCTCGTTGTACGGTATTTCTTTAATGACTACGACGAGACGTTTGTTTGAACCACTACAGTCTGCTTCTGTATCAGATGGACGTCAAAGACTGTGTGCGTTCTTGAACGGCGGGCGACCTGGATGAAGTAATAATCTACATGCACCAGCCAGACGGAGCACAACATCGACACAACTCAGGAGACCGACCGACATTGTGTGCAAGCTAAAGAAGTCAGTCAGTCACCCATTCATTCACTCCATGGGCTCATGCAAGTGTGTGTGTTTGTCGTCGTCACCCACCCACCCACCACGAATCTGGCACCAGAACATCGACGATGACTCCATTTATGCTAGCTAGACCTTGGTTTCCGCAAGTGCGACTCCGACCACTGCGAGTACCACAGACATTATACATTACATCACAGTATGCGCAAGAACGACGACAACATGGCGTTTGCTTCGTTGTGCTCCTCGTCAACGAATCTGATCATCACGTGCAGTTCGTTCGGTATCGTTACACAAGTCGATGAAGGAGGTCGCGAGCACGAAGTGATCGGTTTGGGTGTGTCGTCTGCTCTCTGCCCTCGTCTGCCCTCTTCTGCCCTCTTCTGCCCTCTTCTGCCCTCTTCTGCCCTCGTCTGCCCTCGGCGAACTTCGATTTTGCCTTGGGATGCAGGTCAGCCGAAACGACAAACAAGGTACAATTGGATGGTGTGGTCTCTCACATCCCAGACCAAGCAAGTGTTTGATTGAGCTTTTGAGCTCGATCCTGCACACATTTGGCGTACTGGACTCGAAGTCCGTCCGTCGGTGAAGACGCCGCAGGATTCAGTCGGGAGGGACTCCAGCTCATCAAGTCAGTCAGTCCATGCGTGATGGCGGCTGTAAGCACGCCAAAGCGCTCAAGTGCAAAGTCAGTGACACCAAAAGTGGTGTGCTGTAGGTGCGTGTCTGTCTGTCTGTCTGTCTGTATGTCTGTATGTATGTATGTGTGTGTGTGTGTGTGTGTGACTTGGACTCTGACTCGGAATCTGACTTTGACTGAAGTAGATGGTGGGTCTTTAGGTCAAGGAGAATGGGGACGGCCAAGTCGAGCGACACGAGGGGCGTCTCTGTTGACAATATCGACAGTTGTGTCGACATTGGTTTCAAGGCGCCTCGCCGAGCGACCCAGTAGTACGAAGAGCTGATTCATGTCGTGCGCATGTCAAGTTTGGCTGCGGCAAACATTCCTATGCTAGTCGCAGTCATTCCTTTGATTGCGACATCCGGTGGGTACATGTTTATGGCATGGTGCGACATGGTTGTGGGTGAGGACCAACACTCAGTGACACATGTTTACGACATCGTGTACCGTGAGTGTTGGTATCAACTGCAACCCAGAGTAGAGACAGCAAGTGAGGCTTAGATGTAGTTGCAGCACACCGACCGCGCAAGCGAACTAAGTCCCTCAATCGAATCACTTTGCATTTTGCATTCCACCGATCAAGTGCTCTGACCAACAGGTTATGAGCCCAAGCTCCGAAGCCTCTGCCCAAGCCGATTCAGCCTCACCTGCATTTTCCAGCATGGATCCCGCCGCGCCTCGCATCAGCAAGTTCGACGGCAGCAACTTCCACGTCTGGAAGTTCAAGATGCAGATGGTGCTGGAAGAGCGAGACTTGTGGGACGTGACAAGTGGCTTGATCAAGGCCGAGCACTGCGTGTCGACCGAGGATCAGCTCATGTTTCAGCGCAAGTCACGGAAGGCGTTCGCGATGATCTGTCTCGCGATGGAAGACTCGCAGCTTCACGTTCGTTCGGCAAGCGGTGCGCAAGATGCATGGTCACGGCTGGAGGCACACTTCGAGAAGAAGAGTCTCGCCAACAAGCTCTTCCTTCGTCGGCGCTTCTTTAGCGCGATGGTGGAAGACGGCGACGACGTGCTCCAGCACATCAACAAGCTCAAGACGCTGGCGGAGCAGCTCGACGCAGTAGGCGCTCCGGTCAGCGAAGACGATCTCGTGATCCCACTGCTCGGCAGTCTGAACGAGTCGTACCAGTTCCTGATCACGGCACTCGAGTCACGCTCGGATACGTTATCTTGGGAGCTGGTGACGTCTCGACTGATGCACGAGGATCTCAAGCGTAAGGAGCAGCACGGCGAAGGTGCTGCGTCCGATCAGGCGTTCGTGAGTGCGAGCGCCCGTGCGAGGGGACGTCCGGCGAAGAAGATTGGCGCGTGTCGGCATTGCGGCAAACACGGCCACTGGATCGCGGAGTGTCCGCTTCGACAACAAGACAACAACAGTCATGGCGACCGTCGGCGCATCGTGCACGCGCACGTTGCACGCGATGGCGCGTGTCGGCATTGCGGCAAACACGGCCACTGGATCGCGGAGTGTCCGCTTCGACAACAAGACAACAACAGTCATGGCGACCGTCGGCGCATCGTGCACGCGCACGTTGCACGCGATGGCGCGTGTCGGCATTGCGGCAAACACGGCCACTGGATCGCGGAGTGTCCGCTTCGACAACAAGACAACAACAGTCATGGCGACCGTCGGCGCATCGTGCACGCGCACGTTGCACGCGATGTATCGCGCAGTGACTCGAGTGTCGCTGGCGACGACTACCTCTTCATGGCACAAGGTCAAGATTTGGTCGCAGCGACAGCTCACGGTGAAGCCAACATGTGGCTGGTCGACTCGGGTGCGACGCAGCACATGACGCATTCGAAGGCGAGTTTGATCAAGTATCGGTCGATCAAGCCCGTCAAGGTACACCTTGCCGACGATGGCACCGTCGAGGCGATCGGATGCGGCGACGTCGAAATGCTGATTCCGACTCCACAAGGCCCACGCAAGGGTGTTCTCAAGAACGTGTGGCACGTGCCGAAGCTTAGCCGCAGCCTCTTCTCGGTTGCACGCTTTGCGAAGGACGTCGCACCGATCACATTCACACGTGATCAGTGTGTTGTGAGTCTGCAAGGTTCGACGTGGACCATCGGCAAACGTGTCGGCAAGGGTCTGTTCAAGCTGAACATGACGCCTGTGATGGCCGGCAAAAGTGGTGCAAACGCGCACGCACTTGTGTCGAGTGACCCGAGTTCGAGTCCCAACGCGTACGTTTGGCACCTCAGACTCGGTCACATCGGTCACTCCGGACTCGAACTCTTGGTCAAGAACCGACTCGGGTCTGGTGTAGACATCGGATCAGTGAACAAGTGGGAGCAGTGTGAAGGCTGTGCAATCGGCAAGCAGACGCGTGCTCCGTTTCAAGACTCGACCACTGCGCGTGCTACAGGTCTGGTTGATGTCGTGCACAGCGATGTGTGCGGACCAATGCAGACATCCACGTTCAGTGGCAAGAAGTACTTCGTGACATTCATCGACGACAAGTCGCGTTTTGTCGTGATCTACCTCATGGAACACAAGTCGGAAGTTGCAGACAAGTTCGTGCACTTCCTCAACTGGGCCGAGACTCAGACTGGTCGACGTATGAAGGTGCTTCGATGCGACACGGCGGCGAGTACAAGTCGTCCAAGATGACCAAGATCTGCCACGACCGCGGAATCGTACAGCAGTTCACACCGCCGTATACGCCGCAACTCAACGGAGTCGCGGAACGTATGAACCGCACTCTTGTGGAGTGTGCGCGCTGTATGCTCGAGCATGCCAAGCTGCCCAAGTCGTACTGGGGTGAGGCCGTGATGACTGCGGGTTTCTTGCGAAACCGCCTGCCAAGTCGTTCCAACTCCGGTAACAAGTCGCCTATCGAGGTGTGGAGTGGCAAGGTTCCCAAGCTTGACAACCTGAAGGTCTTTCTTTGGCTGTCATGCGTTTGTGCATATACCGAGTGCCAAGCGACTGAAGCTCGCTCGACCCACGCAAGTCGTTGTCGGTTCCTTGGCTACTCTGAGCATGCGAATGTGTATCGTTTCGAAGAGATCGATACTGGTCGTGTGTTTGTGAGTCGCGACGCCAAGTTCATGGAGACCGAGTTCGGCGATGGTCGTCGTGACATGATTCATTTGAGCAATGTTGCAATCGACACCGACTACGAGTTGGAGCACGGCTACGACGAGTACAACGTGTATGAAGACATGCAACCAGACGGCGAAAGCGAATGCGAAAGCGATTGTGATGATGATCAAGACTATCGCGCTGCTCAACATCGTCATGGCGACCAGACTGCACAGTCAATGCCAGGTGCTCCGCCATCGACTGACGTTGAACAACTCTCGGGTGTAAAGCGTCACATCCGATCACAGTCGCTCGAGCAAGTCACGGAAATACCGCTGCCCAAGCGCACAAGTGCGACTTTGACTGTCGGCGTTGGGCGAATGAGTGGTCAAACGACCGACTCGAACACGAAATATTCAAGGAAGTCTAACTCCCTCGACGATCTCTCCGCACTCCACGCTGCTCACGTCGCGTCTTCAGTGGGAGAAGTGCCGACTTCGTTCAAGTCGGCAATGGAAGCCAGCGACGCAAACAAGTGGCGTGCTGCGTGCGACTCGGAGTTTCAGTCGCTTATCAAGAACAACACTTGGGACGTTGTACCGTTGCCAGTTGGACGTAAGGCAATCGGGTGCAAGTGGGTCTTCAAGGTCAAGGAGAACGAGCACGGCCAAGTTGAGCGGCACAAGGCGCGTCTCGTTGCAAAGGGGTTTGCGCAGAAGTACGGCATCGACTATGACGAGACGTTTGCACCAGTTGCCAAGTTCACGTCGATTCGCATCGTGCTTGCTCTGGCTGCCCAGTACAATTTGCTACTGCACCAGATGGACGTCAAGACTGCGTTCTTGAACGGCGACCTAGACGAAGTCATCTACATGCAGCAACCGGAGGGCTACATTGACACAAGTCAGCCGAGCGACTACGTGTGCAAGCTTAAGAAGTCACTCTACGGACTCAAGCAAGCACCTCGGATGTGGAACCAGAAGATCGACGACTTCATGCTTGGACTCGGCTTCCGCAAGTGCGAGTCCGACCACTGTGTGTACGTCATGCGCAAGAACGACGACGACATGGCGTTCGTTGTGCTCTACGTCGACGATCTGATCATCGCATGCAGTTCTGTGTCGCTGCTCAAGTCGATCAAGTCCGCGCTGAGTGATCGGTTTGAGATGTCAGACCTCGGCGAACTTCGGTTTTGCCTTGGGATGCAGATCACCCGGGACCTCAAACAAGGCACTGTGACGGTCTCGCAGAGCAAGTTTCTGGGGTCGATCCTGCACAAGTTCGGCATGTCGGACTCGAACCCCGTCTAGACGCCACAAGATCCTGGACTCAAACTGACCAAGTCCATGTGTGATGGCGGTTGCTAGCATGAGTCGACGATGCACAATGTGCCGTATCGAAGTGCTGTTGGTTGCATCATGTACCTCATGGTAGCAACTCGCCCAGACATTGCCGCTGCAGTGGGAGTTCTAAGCCAGTTTGCTGCAGACCCGTGCCCGACGCACTGGCAAGCATTGAAGCGTGTACTTCGCTACCTCAAGGGAACTTCGTCACACTGACTCGTGTTCGGGCAACAAGTCGGTTCCAGCAACAACGCGCTTTGCGGTTACTCGGACGCGGACTGGGCGGGCGATGTTCAGTCACGTCGCAGTACAAGTGGTTTTGTGTTCTTGCTCCACGGCGGATGTGTGAGCTGGCAAAGCAAGAAGCAGCGCTCGGTGGCGCTGTCGTCGACTGAAGCCGAGTATGTCGCGCTGTCATTTGCGACTCAAGAGGCGATTTGGCTCAAGGCGTTCATGTGCGAACTCGGCGAGCACAGCGAGAAAGACGCAGTTGTGGTACTCGAAGACAACCAAGGGGCGATCGCGTTGGCTAAGAACCCGGAATTTCACAAGCGAACCAAGCACATCGACATACGCTATCACTTCGTGCGTGAGAACGTCGAGACGGGCAACATCGTGCTACAGTACTGTCCGACCCAAGACATGCTCGCGGACCTCCTGACCAAGCCGATCGCAGCAGGGCAGTTTCAGCTGCTAAGGGCCAAGCTTGGCATCATGGTCGCTGACGAGTCGAGTGGGAGTGTTGACAATATCGACAGTCGTGTCGACATTGGTTTCAAGGCGCCTCGCCGAGCGACCCAGTAGTACGAAGAGCTGATTCATGTCGCGCGCATGTCAAGTTTGGCTGCGGCAAACATTCCTATGCTAGTCGCAGTCATTCCTTTGATTGCGACATCCGGTAGGTACATGTTTATGGCATGGTGCGACATGGTTGTGGGTGAGGACCAACACTCAGTGACACATGTTTACGACATCGTGTACCGTGAGTGTTGGTATCAACTGCAACCCAGAGTAGAGACAGCAAGTGAGGCTTAGATGTAGTTGCAGCACACCGACCGCGCAAGCGAACTAAGTCCCTCAATCGAATCACTTTGCATTTTGCATTCCACCGATCAAGTGCTCTGACCAACAGTCTCGTTGTACGGTATTTCTTTAATGACTACGACAAGACGTTTGTTTGAACCACTACAGTCTGCTTCTGTATCAGATGGACGTCAAAGACTGTGTGCGTTCTTGAACGGCGGGCGACCTGGATGAAGTAATAATCTACATGCACCAGCCAGACGGAGCACAACATCGACACAACTCAGGAGACCGACCGACATTGTGTGCAAGCTAAAGAAGTCAGTCAGTCACCCATTCATTCACTCCATGGGCTCATGCAAGTGTGTGTGTTTGTCGTCGTCACCCACCCACCCACCACGAATCTGGCACCAGAACATCGACGATGACTCCATTTATGCTAGCTAGACCTTGGTTTCCGCAAGTGCGACTCCGACCACTGCGAGTACCACAGACATTATACATTACATCACAGTATGCGCAAGAACGACGACAACATGGCGTTTGCTTCGTTGTGCTCCTCGTCAACGAATCTGATCATCACGTGCAGTTCGTTCGGTATCGTTACACAAGTCGATGAAGGAGGTCGCGAGCACGAAGTGATCGGTTTGGGGTGTCTGCCCTCGTCTGCCCTCTTCTGCCCTCTTCTGCCCTCTTCTGCCCTCTTCTGCCTCTTCTGCCCTCGTCTGCCCTCGGCGAACTTCGATTTTGCCTTGGGATGCAGGTCAGCCGAAACGACAAACAAGGTACAATTGGATGGTGTGGTCTCTCACATCCCAGACCAAGCAAGTGTTTGATTGAGCTTTTGAGCTCGATCCTGCACACATTTGGCGTACTGGACTCGAAGTCCGTCCGTCGGTGAAGACGCCGCAGGATTCAGTCGGGAGGGACTCCAGCTCATCAAGTCAGTCAGTCCATGCGTGATGGCGGCTGTAAGCACACCAAAGCGCTCAAGTCGGGACTCCAGCGCATTAACGCAGCTGCATCGAACATACCTCCCAGTTCGTCTTACGTTTCTTCAGTGAATGCATCGTACCGGAGTAGCCGCATCGTGCTCCGCCCACGATAGACGTTGTGGGCCTTCCACAGGAGCAAGTAATGACTAACATTATCAACGTCAGGAATTGGGCGACACGTCGGTGCAAAAGTCTAAACATGACGGTTAGAGTGAACCACGACATCGCACCGAATTTGCACAAACTTTCTACAGTTGAAACAACCACGCGCTCCCTGAGTACACGAGCTGCCGCTTCTTGTTGCAAGACAGCCTTTAGACACTTCAGGGGAGACTCGTGCGTTTTCGTTGGCACCCCCGAAGACGCTCAGGCGCCTTCAGGAGCCGTGTATGTTCGCTTAGGGGGCATCTTTGTTCAGCGGGAACTCAAAATTCGAGAAGTGGTAACCGGCAAACATTCCAGTGGAACGATCTTTTTTCGCGCTGCCTATAACCCCGGATTATTTTACCCTAAGCCTATTCAAGCCTGCTCGAAAAGCCAGGTTTGTACCAGGTTAGGAGCAACAGGTCTAGTCCAGGATCGAAGAAAAAATTTCCTTACACGAAACCTAAGATTCCTTTTCTAAAAGGGACAATGAAATTTACACTTCACTTGTGGCCACTGTTGACCCACCCCCCTTCGCAAAATCCAGGATCATCCTGATCAGCATCCAGCAGCAAGACGAGCAGGTGCGTAGGTAATTGATACGTGATGTCACCGGTCTTCCTCACTTTGAAACAATGGTCAGGCGCAAGAAGAGCGAGATGGCGTCGAGTGCGCCAACGCAGCAGGTAGCTGACGTCACGAGCACGCCGACGCCGACCGACACGTACGATGCAGCACTGAAACTCCGACGCAGTCCACGACTGCAGGCCGCAGCCCACGGTTATGGTGCCCCTTATCCGATCGAAGGCCCACACGTTCCTCGCGAGACTCGCGCGAAGCGCGCGGCGCTACGGGCCGACTTTGAGCGCGAGAGACAGCGCCAGCGACGAGCGATAGAGACCGGCGAAGCAAACGAAAGGGCTGGTGAATACGATTCCGGAGACGACGCAACCGGTGATGATGCTGACGATGCCGACTACGAAGATGATCTCGAAGCAGCAGCCACGGATGAGAGAGACGCAGGTGACGATGATGATGCTGACGATGCCGACTACGAAGATGATCTCGAAGCAGCAGCCACGGATGAGAGAGACGCAGGTGACGCTGAATCCGCAAGCGACGGCAATGGGAGCTCAGATGCAGATGACTGTCGACGCCCTGGGTCCAGGACTCGTCCATGTCAGTTCCAGGATCCTCAATCCACGGAGTATCTAGTTCGTGTCGACCCACCACGAAAGGTTCACGAGAGCTGGGAAGAGTGGGAGAAGTATTTGGACGAGTAAAAGGCTGCGACTTATCAAGTTCTTCCCGTGTATGAGACCCTACGCTCCAGCCTGCGCAACGCTCGAATCGCCGCCACAGAGAAAGGAAAGCGCGGTGCGGTCCCGTTCATCCCTGAACATCAGTTTCAGTACTACTCGAAGGTGCATATCTGTACACATGGATGGCCCAAGCGAAGAGGAGAGAGAAAGAAGCGCGGGGACAACGACTCCAGGAAGTGTCGACCGTTCCAGCGGATCCGTGCGACAAACTGTCCATTCCGATTCGTTGTGCAGCTGTTCAATCGTAAGGGGAAGTGGCAACTAGAGGTGTGCCGAGGCTTCTTCAACCACAATCACGAGGTCTCCGCATCGATGTACAAGGATTATCCCGTCGCTCGTGGGGTCAAAGATCCTATCGTCCAGGCTGAGACGACAGTAATGATTCGAATGGGCGCCAAGCGCTCGCGGATTCACGACAACCTGCTCAATGCAGGCGAGAACGTGGTCAAGAAGGACGTAGACAACATGATCCAGCGAGAACGGCGGGCAGCGTCCAACTTGGATGACGACGACGAGACAGCAATCGTAGTCGCTGAGTTTGCTGCTGACAAGGGCAATGCGGCCACAGTGGACGTGACAGATCGTGGTGAGACAGGTGTTGTGTCCTTAACGTCGAAGTACATGCGTGATCTGTACGCTCGTTTCCCTGGACTTCTACTGGTGGATACTACTCACAAGACGAATCGGTGAGTACATGACTTGGCCATGTTGCTCACAGGATTCTCACCGCTTTCGATACGAAATTCCATTGTGCCAGGTACAACTATCAGTTACTTACGTTGATGGTGATGGATGAGATCGGGAATGGCCGGCCAGTGCAGCACTCGGTGCTGGAGACAAACAGCGACTGGCACATGCACCGTGCACTCCAACACTTTAAGCGTGCACATCCCGAAAAGTGGAAGCTGCTACGTGTGATCATGGTGGATAAGGATCTGAATGAGATCCGTGTCCTTGAGAAGCACTTCCCCGAGGCAAAGGTGTTGATTTGCCATTTTCACGTGATCAAGTACATCGGAATCATGTGTCGCAAGCCGGAGTACGGCAAGTTATCGTCCGACGATCTGGAATCCATCGATGCGGCAGTGCACAACCTCGTGTACGCTGAATCTGCCGAAGAATGCGACAAAGGATGGGAGACGTTGCGAGGTCTGTGTCATAGAGTCGGGTGCACCGGGTTCTTCGAGTACATGGCGATGATGATGTCAGTGTCACCACTGTGAAGGTAGTTGGTCGTCGAGCACATGCCGTCGACTTGGTCGACTGGCGGTATGATTGCGTGTTTGCGGTGACGATGATGCTACCATGTCGCCATGCAATGGCGCTACGCAAGCATAGAAACGAGCGCGGATCCATCATACCACTCCGACGGATCGATCTGAGGTAAGCACCCAACTCTAATTTCGTACAGGTTAGCCACAGGTTTGTCACAGGTTGTGCTGTGGCAGGTGGACGACCGAATCCGTCGTCGTCCCCGCTGTACCCGCCTTCAAGTACAACTCGTTCGAGGTATCTTCAACAGCAGATGACGTTGTTGCTGTGCCGAAAACAAGCACTCAAAGATACAAGCGTGCTCTTCGTACGACGAACATGATCGCGTCGGAGATGGCCGAGTTTTCTGACGAAGAGACATTTGTAACTCTCGAGAAGTTCTTGGTGCTACAGTGGCGGAACATGCGACAACAGAAAAGACGTCGGCTCGACGATGCTGCGCTCGACGATGCACCATTGTCTGCTGAACCTCCCATCATCAAACCTGATCACCAGTCCCCCATTGAGACACTGGTAGTGCCTTCCCAAGTACCTGTCGAGTCGTCCCAAGCCAACAGTTTGTTCGATGAATCCATCCGCTGCGACGTCTCGTTTGATCCCTCTGCTCCGACCTTCGCGGAGGTTAAAGGCCATATCCTCGCGTCTCAATCGCAACCAACAGCATCAACGCACACCCAAGATGACGCATTCAAGCCCGAACATGACGTGGATCTGCACGAGAGGAAAGCACCAATTCGTATCATGGCGGACACAGCGCAGCAATGCGTCGTGGCAGACGCAGTGCAACAGAGCGCGCCGAAACAAAGCGAGCAAGACGCGCACACACAAACGCAAGATGATGTGAAGGAAGGTGCTGGGTTGACAAAGATGGAAGCACGAGTCAACAACGAAATTGAAGCACGAGACAACGACGAAAATGCGCATCCTAGACAAGGTACATCGTATAGGATGTGTCCAGGTTACTGCCAGGACCATTGTACTAACGATTGCTTGCTGCGCAGAGTCACAAATGACCAACCTAGAGCCACAAAGCACTAACTCTGACTCTGACTTCGAGGCACCTGCAGCGTTCACCATCCGCTTGAATCCAGTTGCCAAGAAGACCGGACGTCCGATGATCGATAAGGGCAAGAAGGCTGCTCATGTTCGTGAGCAACGAGCTGTGTTCAAAAAAACGGAGGCTGCGCGCCGTGACACCGGGGAGGGCACATTGGAGGACCTTTTGGACAGTATCGAAAAAGAGAGGGCACCAATTACCACGACGTTGACGAGATTGAGGAAGATCCCGATGAAGTTCGGTAAGGAAGAGTCACGACGTCCGAAGTATGAAGTAGTCGCAAGACCAGTCCTTAATGAAGACGCATTCTACCTCTTACCAAAGAAGCTACTGAAGGCAGCAATCAAGGTTCTGCCACTTCGGAACGCCCTTGAAGATGCAATCTGGGTGGCGAGTCAGAGTCAGAGTCAAAGTCAATCCTCCACTGACGGGCAAGACGACAAGAATTAAGTTGTTACCATCGCTGCTGTTGGCTCATTTTCGCGTCGTCGTATTGAAGTCATGATGGAGCTTTCCAACCTGCGAGATGCGTGCGAAGATGGGGAAGCCTTCGTGAGGTGGCTGAGACAGGTCGTAATGCCCCGCGTACCAGCAAACAGCCAGCGTGCTGTCGAGTCGATTGCAGCTGTCGTTGCCAACTCTTACCCCACCTCTCGTATTACCGGCCTCAACAGTAGCGATTACGTCATGTCCATGCTGTTCAGGTTCCAACCCCCGCGCGAGTTCAACGACGCCATTATTCGAGCTGTGTGTGAATACAACTTCGATATCCACATGCACATCATGCCGGGATGCCGACCGTGAGGCGGAAGACGAAGATGCAGCTGAAACAGCAACTCCCCAAGACTCTCATTGAGCGTGTCATGGAGCTTGCTAAGCAGCCCGGCTTGAACACGCTGCTGCTCCCAGTCAATTTTGGAAACACACATTGGTGTGGCATTATGATTGATGTTCAGGGCAAGCGGGTGTGTTACTACGATTCGCTGGCGTCCCCACACTACAAATCCGCATTGGACGACGTCGCTGCGGTGCTAATCAAGGACGCGACGCCAGGTTTCACAGTCGTCGCAATGAACAACCCAGTGCAGTTGGATGGCTTCAGTTGTGGATTCTTCGTGTGCATGAAGTTCTGGCGCTTTGTTGATCCATCCATATCGGCAGATATGACGGCGAATGCTTTGGACAGACGCCGATTCGAGCTCCTGCGCTTCATCCTTACAGGCAACGCCCCTTCAGATGAAGCCGACGTTCCATCGCCAGACGACCCGAAGCCTACTCAAGCCAACGATCTAGCTTCCTAGGCTGTCGATGTGACCGACCTGGAGAAAACCTGGAACACTCCTAATTCATCCAAGTTGCACCCAGGTCGCGACTTTTTGCGAATTTCATGTTTCCCTGGCACGACCTTTTAATTCCTTACGCGTATCTTGCATCATTAAATACACCCGCACGCAAAAATACCACAAGTCCGTCAGACCTGGCATCATCCTGGAAGAATCATGGAATTAGGAAAAATCCTGAATGCTCTGTCTCTACAAATAATCCTGTATAGCATCACCCGCCATCTTTTTTGCTGTATCTCAGTTCCATGTACACATGTTGTAAATAGCAGTTCCATATGTTAATATCTTCGTCACTCTTGTTTCCATTTCGTAATTTTCGTTGAAACTACGCCTCCTGCACCCAGAGGTGGGCATGCAGTTGATACTCCAGCAACGATTGTTGTCAGTCCACAAAATTGAAATTTGCGATATTGAAATGTCGGCAATTCCTGGCATCTCAACATCTACATGGGTGGGGAAATTCAATGGCCGACTCCCGTCATCCGTTGGTCAAGTGATGCGTGCAATGAGTTCAAGGTCACCATGGAGCTTGGTGCGCGGTCAGTATAACAGCGAGACAGAAGGAGAAAGTGGTAAATCGCTGTGATCGGCTAGTCCTCCTCACTCTTTGACTCGCACTCTGTTGGTACATGAGACAACAACTTTTCAGGAACAATATGCCGGAGCTCTTCTCGTGGACACTTGTGCAAGTCCAGTCTTCGCAGAATTTCCGTGTCGTCATTGATTTCGAACGGATTGCTGAAGTTGAAGAAGATGTCCTGTCGATCTTCCGACATTTCGCACTGTATCACCGTGTCTTTGCTCGTATTCACGACGATGAATGGCAGAAAGATGCGTCCTTCATCGCGGAGTGCATCCAATGTCGATTCCTTCCGCCTCTTCGCATTTCGCTTTAGCAAGTTCTTCATCGCAACTTGCTGATGCATGAGCAAATTGAATGTGAGTTGATCAACAATAATGAGTGTCCTTTTGAGTGGTCGCACCTGGACGAGAAGATCTTGTAAATGCTGCTTCTTTTGCTCCACGCTTTTCACGCGCTCATTTCGCTCAGCCTATTGATAACATATTCAGCAACCACAACGTTATCACTGCCCGCAGCACTGTCTCACTCACAATCAGCATTTCCGCATCGTGCTGGAGATTGGTTGGTAGTCCTCTCCAGCGAATTTCCTTGCGCTCTTTTGATATGATGTCCAGCGCCATGAGGACATTGAGAGCGTCGTACACACGTCGCCGAATATTTTTTTCGTCATAGGCCTGTGACATAACACACCTCAGTCTACAGGAGGATCATCGCGTGTGTTGATCCGTGACGCGTACCGTGTCATTCGGTCGCATCGTGACGAACTCTCGCACAAGTTCATCTGCGACTTCATTGTAGGTAGTCACGTTTTTCTCTTCTACCTTTTGGCAGACGCGAAGGCTGAAATGACGCAGACCCTTGTTAATCTTCAGTTGCTTTCGCTTCTTGGCTGACGGACTGCACGGTGCAGAATGGAGTCAGATAAGAGACATAAAAACATGCTTCTCAAATATGCACCCACGGGCTGGAGCATTGCGGGGTGCTGAAGTCAGCCTTGATTGCCGATAGCGGCTGCTTCTCGATGTTGGGAGTATGAGCTAATTGGTGCGAGCTTGTGCCAGGTTCCTCCTTGATACTCACAAGCGAGCCATCTTTCAGCAGCCCAGCTTCCGTGGCCATCTTCTCAAGTCCTTGTGCTTTCATCAAGTTAACGAAGTCATCATGAAGACTGCTCGGGGTCACTGTCGAACTCAACGAGTCTGTAGTGAACGGGTTCTCTGCACCAATCGCTGGAGCTGAAGGTCCCAATGGATGTCACGCTGATGACCTGCACAGCGTTCCGCAAACTACGTTCACCTACCGGTCTGGGTAGGTACAGGAAGGTCCTCTTTTTCTTCGACGTCGATCTCTGTGAGCTTCTTCAGCTCCCGACGCGTCACGCGGGGCTTGACTGCACTTCCGGTCACCGCTGGCTCGGCCGAAATGGAAGCCGCGCGTCGCTTGCCTGTTGGGCGCAATGGTGCGGCGGGGTCGCTGACAGTCGTCGTGGGACCGACTGCAGCTGGCGACTTGGCAGCGGCAACGGGCGTTCGCTGCGGCGTCGCGGGGGCGTCGGCCATGTCGTCTCCAGATCGTCAGCAGTCCGCAGCGTGCGCTCGTCTGCGCGTGGAAAGGAGAAGAGGAGGAGGAGCAATCGGCCTCTCGTCGCGAAGTGGCTTTGCCGCAGGACGGTGATCCAGCGCTCGTGTGTGCCAGGTGCACACGTTTCTTCTGTCAACTGATCGCGTTTTGAAGAGTTTTACACGTAGCGACCTACTTTTGGATTTTATTTTCAGCGAATCATAAGGATCCAATCGCATGGATTGAATGAAACCTGGGAAACAGCGAGACCAACAGCAAGCACCAAGCCCGCGAAGATGGCGCGAGGAGACGACTTCTACCTTCGTTACTAGTGCGAGCTTGCTCACTCGTGGATGGATCGTGGCGGTGGGAGTGGCACTCAACCTGTCATGTCTCCTTGTGTAGTGTCGGACACAAGGGCAAGTTCGGCCACGAGTTCATGGAGTTCGAGTTCCGATCGGACGGGAAGCTGCGCTATGCGAACGACTCCAAGTACAAGAAGGACTCGATCATTCGAAAAGAAGGTGCTGTGGTGTCCAGCTAAATTGTTCCATACAGGCGAGGATGATGGCTGAGATCCGAGGCAATACATTCGTCCAGTTATCGTCTCCAAGTGTGTCATCGACGAACTGAAGCGTATCATTCGAGACAGCGAGATCACAAAGTGAGTGAGCGCCCATCATCTCGCGCATGCCGCCGTACATGACTCCGACGGTGTAATCACTTCAGAGAGGATGACAAGGAGTGGCCCGAGCCAGACCGCGTCGGTCGACAAGAGCTTGAGATCATCCTGGATGATGAACACATCTCGTTCACGGTAATTAGTCCAAAGCTGCACGACGACCCGCTCCATCAGTAACCACTGCTGCTGTGATTTGCTCAGTGTTCCAAAATCGGCTCGCTCCTCGACGTTCAGGACAGTAAGGATCCAGAGGGCCTTCGAGTTCTCTATTACCTAGTTCAAGACCTCAAGTGCTTCGTGTTTTCGCTCATTACGCTCCACTTCAAGGTCGGTTTCTCAAATACTCTCGACTTTCGTGGGGGGCTGAACCAACTCGTCGTTCATCCACACAGATCAAGCCCATCCCATAGGGACTATTTGCAGAAGAGTAGGGCCACGTTGAGGCGTGGGCTCTGGTATGTCAGGTCCACAATCAGGGGCCAAGATTGGCTTGTTAACGACTCCCACATTCGACGCGCATCGGTCAGGTCATGGCGTGTGCGCTTAGCATCATTACTTGCACTCGATTCTACAGTTCATCAAACACGACATGGTATATACCAGTGTATGACTTGGCCCCTGTATTATCGCGCGTTCTTCATCCACGCACCGTCGACACAAACAATCCCTCAAGGTATTCAGTCTGAGTCTGATCCTATCAGGCCACTCTCAAAAGCTGGACCAAAGGACGAAAGATCGCAGCTCGATCATTGCCAGTTTCCTCTGCAAAAATGGCATCCAAAGTGTGGCGTGTGGCTGCTGTCGTGGTAGCAGCGACGCTGTCGTGGCAGGTCAGACTGAATACACTCATAGACCATGCTGATGAGAGTGTGACAGTGGTCTCTGAAACCCCATTGCACATGGAGTCAATAGGCAAATGCAGAGAGCTTCCATCGCTCTTTGCAGACCGACGACGAGACGATCGTGTCGAGGGAAGACCCTCTGCGTGACGATTTCCCGCCGAAATACCCTTCGGTTCAAGCCGGCAATGGTCTCGATCAGTCCGTCGCAGAACTACCTCATGGGCTCGACAAAGAGATGGAAGCTAATAGATTCGGCAGCGCAAGTGCAGACAAGTTCACCTCGGCGTCAGATGAGGAGGAGGTTGTGTCTGAGCCAGTCGGTGGCACTGAAGTGGAGAAAGAAACCACAGATGAAGGTCGAGTTGGTCGATCGTTGGTGCGTATTGGGTCGATAGATTCTAATTGCGAGTGATCTAATCCCCCATCTCAGCAAGAGACATCTACAGACACTGCCTCACTGCAGAACATCGAGGCGCGTCTTGCTCACCTCGAGCTTGTGGCTTTCAGCATCGAGTACGCAGACGAATCGGTCCTCGCAGAGCTGATAGACTGGGCGTACACGCGAGTCGCAGAAGAGCGAGGGTATGACGACAATTTTCTCCGTGCAGAAGACCTCCCTACGTAAGTGTATAGATCCTTGTGTCTCGACGCCACTGCGACGTCTTACTGAGCATTTGTGAAGCCTCATTCACCGCACACTGAACCCGAGAGATGACGACGTCGATGACAAAGAGCTGGAGCAGCTTCACGCCGCTGTGACCGCTCTTCGGAGTGAGCAGGGCATCGATGACGACTTCACGATCATTTACTCGGGCTTCATTGGTCGGGGCGGTCCTCTGCGTTTCCTTCGGGCTCTCGCCAGAGAGATGCATCATCAACGGTCGCGTCGCCGCTTGGAGGCTCGCGATCTGTGACGCGAACCGCTCACGCATCCAGCCAATCGCCGGAGAGATACGACATAATTGGCTGATGGAGTTGGTGCGATGCTCGTATTGGCTGAATACAATGTCGAACTTCCACACCATTCTTCTGGAGTGAGATGCGGCGTCAGATCAGCAACGGAGATCTCGCGAGCATGTCGGCGCACGCTCGCGCCAGCAAGACCAACGACGCCGACGCAACGCTCACTGCCATCCAAAATGCGCTGAAGAAGGCGGCGGCTGCATCCGGTGGCGCGCTCGTCACGTCGCTCTTCGTGACGCCGTTGGAGGTGGCCAAAGTTCGTCTGCAGGCTCAAGTGCAAATGAACACTCGAACAGCACGGCTGCCGTCGCCTAGCGCAACGGCTAGCGGCGTTGGAGCTGCTGCCTTGGATCACTGTCGATGTCGAGGACGATGTCCTTGTAATCGCACCATGGTGCGGACGATGGAGCACGTTCTCACGAAGCCTCCGTCGCTTTCGGTCATGCGCATTTCTGGCTCGACCGTGCCCATCAAGCTCGAAGGCACGCTGCATGCTCTGCAACACATCTTTCGCACCGAAGGTATCGCAGGATTGTTCGCAGGTCTCTCGCCTACAATGGTTATCGCCGTCCCATCCACAGTGCTCTACTATGTGACCTACGACATGATGCTGTCATCAGGTCGGGAGCACCTCTCGCAGTGGGAGTCTGTGCTTCCGTTGGCAGCTGGCTCGAGTGCCCGAATTGTGGCTGCCACTGCGACCTCCCCTCTGGAGCTCATCCGGACGCGGATGCAGAATGATGGAGCCCACAAGCGAAGCATTATCTCGACATTCGAAGACGCGATTGGCAATGGAGGATACAGAGCTCTTCGACGTGGCATCGGTGCTACACTCGCGCGAGATGTGCCGTTCTCCGCGATCTACTGGACGACCTACGAATCGACACAGCGTCTGGCAAGTGAGCGAGTGGAATCGACTCGTATCCAGCGGGCGTTCGTCTGCGGTGCCATCTCGGGATCACTTGCGGCCACCATCACGACACCGTTTGACGTCGTCAAGACACTTCACCAAGTGCAGTCTGTTGAGACCCACGCGTCGATCGCAAGCACTCTACGCGAAATCTACCAAAGCCGTGGAGTGCCTGGTCTGTTTACAGGATTGGGAGCTCGCCTCGCGCGCGTCGCGCCGTCGTGCGCCATCATGATCTCGTGCTACGAGCTTGGCAAGCTGCGGCTCGGCATAGACTGAGCATTGTGTTGTTATTGGATGCTACAATAAATTTATTGACCATGATGGCTGGTTGTGTGGTCCACACTATCTCATCGGGCCCAGGTGGCCCATGAAGACCCACGTTTTTGCTGCTGCGGACCACGTGAGCTTCGGTGGTCTCCTTGCCGTCAGATTCCCTTGTCTCTCTCGCCTCCCGATGCTCTCCGCTCGACTCCTTCGCCAAGCCAATCCGGCCCGACAGGCCACGTTTGCGCTGGTGCGTCTGCTCTGCTCAACGCGTCGAATGCTGTTGGAGATAAGCCACTAACTATGTCGCGATGTTCGGTGAACTAGCGACACCAGTCTCGGTACCAGACGCTCACGAAACCCGCCATCAAACCAGTGACGCCTGGGCTTTCCTGGCTGCGAGCGCAGGCACCTAGCAACGGTGCGCGACTGAGCAAGCAGACAGTCTACTCCACGAAGAACCGAGTAAGTGCTCTGACGGTGAATGTTCAACTTGGTCGATGAATGGTAGCGCTAATCATGCGGTCACGTGCAGGCTTTGGCGACCACCGCGACGCTTGAGAATGTTGCAGCCAATCGACCGATCGCTTACTGGCTCTTCGGTTGTGCCGGTCTCGTGGGCACCATGATCGCTGTCGGCGGTGCGACCCGCCTCACTCGATCAGGCCTCTCCATGGTCGAATGGAAGCCGCAGGGCAGCCTGCCGCCGATGAACCAGGCCGAATGGGAGGCCGAATTCGAGAAGTACAAGAAGTTTCCAGAGTACCAGCAGCGAAAGGGCATGGTACGTACAGTGGTAGCCATCGATTTCGCGCCGATTCTGATCATTCCGGTGGTGCTGCGATGCAGACGTTGTCCGAGTTCAAGGGTATCTTCTTCTGGGAGTATGGCCACCGCATGCTTGGTCGCACTGTGGGCCTTGCCTATGCGCTGCCTCTCACGTACTTCATGCTGCGCAAGCGTCTCCCGAAGGAGCTTCATGGTCGATTTGCGTTTTTGTTCGGTCTTGGCGCCACCCAGGGCGGAATTGGCTGGTGGATGGTGCGCAGTGGTCTCGAGGAGCACGGCAAGGAGCAGCTCGCCAAGCAGAACGAAGTGCGAGTGAGCCCCTACCGCCTTGCTACCCATGTACGCAATCGAGCTGGAGCACCGTTGCTATGTGTGTGTTGTGGTCTGACATCACTCTGTTTGATCCAGCTTGGTTTTGCCTTCACGACGTTGGGTGTGCTCATGTGGACTGCTTTCACGCTGCTGAGCCCTCCATCGCGTACGTCGATGATCCGCGAAATGATCTCGCCGGATGTCCTCAAGGAAACCGGTCGTATCCGCAAGAACCTGCACCGTGTGTCTACTGTCTTGGGCTACACGATCCTGTCGGGTGCGTTCGTGGCGGGCATCGACGCCGGTCTCGCGTACAACACATTCCCCAAGATGGGTGACCAGTGGATCCCGGACGGTCTCTTTGACATGGATGTGAGTCCCTCGACTTCGAGTCACTCGTGTGGCTTCGGTTCCTGACTGACTCGTGTGTCTCCTCTTGTAGCCATGGTACAAGAACTTCTTCGAGAACACCCCGCTCGTGCAGCTTGACCACCGCATCCTGGCGATGTCCACGCTTGCGGGCTACACCGCATGCTACGGCCTCGCGCGTCGCGGACACATCTGGAACCAGCTGCCTCAGGAAAGCCGTACCGCGTTGAACTTGACTATGGCTGCCGTGAGCGGACAAGTGTTGCTCGGCATCTCGACGCTGCTGAACTACGTGCCCATCCCACTGGCCGTCGCCCACCAGAGCGGCGCCATGGTTCTCCTCACGTCGTCGTTGTGGACGCTCCACACGCTCAACTTCGCTCGACCGGCAGCCAAGATGGCGACCAAGGTCGTGGCCAAGATGGCGTGAGGCAGACAGACACGCAACACGAAACGACACGAACGGGCGCCGTTTCGATTGGTCGAAAATAGATACGTACGTTTTCATTGGTTGAAACCAGCCTCCCTCTGTCCGTTCAACCACTGTCGTCATCGCACTCGCCAGCTTGGACTTCAGAATTGTCGACATCCCTGTCACCCTGAGGACGACGATGCTGGCGCCAAGCGAGGACAATGACCAATGGGTAAGCGAACTACAGCGCCGCTCCCCATTTCAAAAGCTCATGCCGCCTGATGTGCCCACACTTCAGGTCTGGTTCACGCTTTTTGGCGTGATCTATCTGTCCTTCTACTTCTTCACGAGCCCATTCGTGGGCAACCCCGAGCTCCTGACGACCTGGACGCCGTACGTCTATGTGTCGATGGGCCTCTACGGCTGGCTCATCGCGGCCGCGGCGATGCATACGCCGCTGAACCAGCTTGGAGTCGGGGAATCGACGATCAAGCAGCCGGTTCGTGCAGACGCGTTGATGTTCGCCGTTGAATTGGGAGCTCACGTGTCACTCGCACAGATCTCGCTTCTGTTTCCTTTCTTCTCTGTGAGCTTCGGTTTCCTCGTCATTCTCGAGCTCGCAATGGTCTCCATCATTCCTCGGGCAACGACGTGTCTAGGAATGGAGTGGAAGACCAACAACGTCACGTATGCCAACGTTTTGGAAGGCTTGCGGTCTTCCTTCATGACTTACTCCCCGTGTGCCTCTCTACAGACTTCTGCGCTCCTTCGCCAACGCTGTTCGCAACAGCGCGGCGATTAGTGTTGCGTGCGTCGCGTTAATCATTCATTGTGACCCCCAGGATAATGTGCGTTGCGACCGACATTCACGTTGATCACTACGATGTGTGTGAACTAACGTCAGTGACCGAATGCTGCTGTAGCCGCAACCTGACGAGGGCGAGTTGACATACGGCCAGCATGCGTGCGAGCAGCTCTTCCTTTTCTCAAACGAAAACGTTGGGTTTGTCCCAGCTAGGTAAGAGATGCGTGTGAGCCGTACAGTGCTGACGTTCGCGACTGACGTTGCTTGTACGTTTCGCTTAGTTACCGCGGCGCGCTCGTCGTTTGGGTTGTCGGCGTTGTACTTGCAACAACAAACTTCGTCCTTGAGCGCCTCAGTGGCGTCCGCGTGATATCCTTCCATTGGGCTGGTCACCAAGATGGAGACGAATCCGACAGCGAGGAAAGCGCCCACGAGAAACCTCCAGCTGAGCACCGGCTCGCCATGGTTCCGTGGTATTCCATGTTTTTGTTCGACACTGCCTTTCAACTTCTCATCTCGCTCAAGGTCTTTCTCGGCCGTTTTGATCGTCGCTCGCTCCAGCGCGCGCTGTATCCAGAGGACGAGCACTACATGTTTGATCACCTTGCAAATCGTAATGAGGTATGGCTCGACTTTATGGGGGATTGCGGAGATGGTTTCAACAGCAGCTATCATATCGCCCGCCTCCTGGCCCAACCGGAGCTTGAAGTCCACTGTAATGAAGAGATTCTCTTTGGCACGAGTGGTGACAGCAGTCCGAAAAAAGCCAAAAACAAGTCGAAGCGCTCCATCGTACGCCGTAAGTTTCCCCGTGGCGACGCGCTTGTCATTGGCGGAGATCTCGCGTACCCGCACCCAGACAGCGACAGCTACGAGAAGCGACTATGGCGCTGTTTTGAGTACGCCATGAAGCCACCAGCGACGTACGACCCCAGCGCAATCTCGACCTCGAAACCTGAGCTCCCTCGTGGCTGCTCTTCGCTAGAAGACTACTCTGGTCCAACCGCTTTCGCGATTCCAGGGAACCACGACTGGTTTGACGGCCTCAACACATTCACTCGCTTCATCTGTCAGCGAAACTGGCTCGGTGGGTGGCTGCTTCCACAGCGCACAAGCCATTTCTGCATCAAGCTACCGCACAACTGGTGGTTTCTCGGTTTGGATCTAGCGCTCGAGAATGATATCAACATGGAACAATATGCGCTATTCGAGAGTATCGCGAAGAACCACATGGGCGAAAACGACGCCATCATCATCGCCACCCACGAGCCGCGCTGGATTCTCGACACGTACGAAGAGGATGACAAGACGGAAGAGCGACTGTCATATCTCATTGATCACGTGTTCAAGGGCCGCGTTGTCCTTCGACTTGCGGGAGACATTCACAACTACACCCGGCATTCACTGCGTCCAATCCGCTCAACACCTCCGTCTCCAACCGTGACGTCTCCACCTAGATCACCCATGGCTGCTGCGAAGACAGCACCCGCGTCGTCGCCTCAGCGCCAGCAACGCATGCAGCGCCGACGCTCCTCAATCCAGCTTTTGGCCCCGCGAGCACTCTCCCCGACGCGCAAACACTTTCCGCACATGTACGCGGATGAAGCGGATACATCCAAGCAGACGGAGCCATCCTCTACTTCGATTTCGTCACCCCGACAGAGCATCACCGGGAACAAGCCGCGAGGTGCATTGCACTTGATCGTTTCAGGAGGTGGAGGTGCGTTTCTCCACCCCACACATGCTCCTCGCTATCGTACTCTGCGCTACAAGAGCCAGCCGTACAAACAGCAGAGCTGCTACCCACCGGTGCAAGTGAGCAGGTGGGGATCGTTTGACTTTTATTCCCGTGGAGAGCACTCTGATACATCGCTATGCCTGCAGACGCTATGCACTCCTGAACGTCATTGGTTTCCGCCGGATCAACTGGCGCTTCGATATCATCGGAGGTCTTGGGGTACGTTGAGCTGAGTCCTGACAAAGCGACTGCTGTCTAATGTCATTTGTGCGCGTAAAGTACTTCATGCTCGTCTTCTCCATGTTTCCACGCTGTTCAGTTGGCGCCATTTACGCGAGTCCGACATGGAGCGAGTCCATCTATCGTTTCATCGACGAGCTTTTGACCATGCAGTACGAGATGCTGACATCGTCATACGTGAGTCTGATCACAGCCGTCGGAATGTCCATCATGATCGCAGCCTTCGCCGACACGACATCGACAGTGAAGCGATGCATCACTGCGATCGTCGTATCGCTGTCTCATTGCATTGCTGCGTTCTCGATTCTGGTGCTGTTTGAGTGCATCATCGACATCGCCACTGAGCGTGGGTCCCTGGGACGCCAGGGCAATCACTCGCTCTACGAGTTTTTCAGCGCCTCGCTGCCGTCGCCCGTGACCTCAGTGGATGCTTCTAGTACGATGCAACTGTTTGCCAACTTCATGAAGCTCTGCATGACAATCTTTGATGGTGAGTCAGCGATGCCTGTGCCGCATGAGAATGATGCTGGGAGAAGATCTTACACATTTTTTTTTTTTTTGCGTACGTGCAGTTCCTGAAATGGTCGCGATTCATCGTATCAAGGTGCGAGCGCTAAACGTTGCAGCTAGCTTGTGACGCTCAGCGACTGAAAGCCAATGCTGCCTTGTCTGTTTAGATCTGTGCATCGCCGTCGGGACTCGCCGATCTCTCACGAATGGAGCTGTGGCAGTACTACGTGAGCCTGCTGCCCTATTACTTCGTGCTGGCGACCCCCGTGGTCGGCATCATCTTCGGCGTCTACTTGTACGTTTCGGTCAACGTGTTCGGCCGCCATTACAACGAGGCGTTCTCCGCGCTACGCATCGCGAGCTACAAGAACTTCGTGCGTCTCCACTTCCAGCCGAACGGTGATCTGGAGCTTTTTGTCTTTGGCGTGGACAAGATGCCCAAGAAGTGGCGTCGGTGCGTCCGCTTCGTTCTCTCAGCACTGTGCCCCACGAATGAACGACTCACCTCTTGCTTTTCTTCCGCAGAGATCCCAACTGGAGCGGCAGCACTCACGCCCGCAACGAGAACCACCTTCCATCGCACCGCTGGTCGTGCCCGAGCTACTGGAAGCCCGTCGTGACCAAGGTGGGCAACCTCCTGCGCCTCGACTTCGAGAACCCCGAGCTGGACGCGCATCTGAGCGCCGACGATCGGTCTATTCCGCACCTCATCGATCGCGTCGTGATCCGTCGCGACGACCTGACGATGGCCGACTTTTAATACAGTGTACACTCCTCGTGTTTGTACAGTCCTGACTCCCAAAATGGCGTGCACATTCCGCCTATAACCTTGTAAAGTTTATACTTTGAACCCAAGCACTTCGTTTCGTGGAATCACACCGAACAATCGTCTTTGGATAATGAACATGGGCAATACACGATTAGGAGGGATGACTTGGATTTCCAAATCATCGTCCACCCTCGTGGGAATCTCGGTAAGTGACGAGATGGACATGCTCAAGCGGGCCGAAGACTATGCGGCGCCCAATCTACTCAAAGCTATGAAGTACAGCGCCAATCTACTCAAAGCTATGAAGTACAGTGCCGAGGCTGTAAAAGGCTGTCGCCCGGAAACAGTGCGAAATTGCTGGTTGCACTCGTGGCTTGTCACCAACAATGATGTCGGCTACCTCATCAGCTGAGCGGTACTAACATAAATCAATGTCCTCTTGGAATCTACTCAATCAGATGTCTCCGTCTTGTTTTGATTGACCTGACATCCTCTATGCCATATGGTTGCGCCATTTTGGGAGTCAGGACTGTATCCATGTTCCCGTCGAGTAGAGGTGGTGGGTGCCCATCTGTCAGTCGGACGTGCCTCGGCCACATGGCGCCCGCGCCGTCCCACTTCCCTGCAGTAGTGGCTCCCATCTGGCGCGCGGGTGACTGCCGCACGCCTCTGCATGAGTGAGCCAGCGCGAGGTCAGGAAGCCAGGCAACCGCCCATTTGCTGTGGCGGAAGCGCACACACAGATGATGTGTGGCCGACTGGATCGGGCTGGCATGCCGCCGGCGCTGCCGCTCTGTCCTGCTCACTTTGCGACTTGACCCGACGGCCCCCAAGCGGATCCAAAGTACCTGCACCCCTGTATCTCTCTACCGACCGATAATGGCCCGCACACTGCACCTCCTCCTCCTTGGTCTCGCGCTCCTCGCCATGTGCGCGCAGCCCTTCGCGGATGCCGCCTGCAAGGTCAAGCCAGACGCCGCCAACGAGGCGGGCGAAGCTACACTCTCCACAGACGTTCGTAGCAAGCGCCTCATCAACAAGATCGCGTTCGACGTCGTCGAGAAAACCAACGCCACGGAACCGGCAACCCTCTAGTGAGGCTTTCTCGATCGCTACGCGTCGATGGTCTGTTGGTGTCATCTGCTTCGCATGGCCTCCGGCCGCAGGCATGGGTGTTCCCGTACATTAGTGAGAGTGAAGTGCGTATGTTCAATACAAAAGGGTGGTTTCATCGAATGCGTCACGAGTGTTGGGCACGGGTCATCAGCGTGGTCTGCAGCTTCCGGATTTCTGCGTGAAGATCGTAAGAGGAGCTGTCGTCGACCTCCGTTCCGAGGACACCATCGGACATCAAACGGCGGTGGCGCTCTTCCAGAATTCGCTCCATCTGCACAAGCGCCTCGTATGACCGAGAACGCACGAGACCAGACTGATCATCATGAGTGGAGGTGCTGGCGGCAGATTCAGTTTGATCGTCGGGTTGCGGTCGTTGACGGGCACTGCAACTCGTGTGAGGCTGTCTCGACTCGAGACGAGTTGCTGGCCCAGTCCTGCTGAGACTGTGCGCTGGAGAATTGCCTTGCTCCATTCGTAGGACCTCTTGCTTTCGCTAGAGACATCGCGCGTCAAGTGCCAATCAACATATGAGCAGAGTAGGAGCGAGCGGAGACTTACGTCGGTGAGGACTCGAATGAGGAAGTCCAGTGTCTCCACAGTCATGTGTTCGACTGGGCCGAACGCTCCCAAGCAAAGTGGATTAGCTGTATCCGCATTCGAGTGTGCCGTCACCTGAGCCATTGGCTCAGGATGTGTTGTCTGTGGCACAATCAACGTGAGCACGTTGGTCAGTCATCACGAAACAGACAAACGATGTACTATTGAGAGCTCCTACTTGGGTTGATCGCGTAGCTTGTCCTCGTACACTCGGACCTGGGCTTTGCAGTTCGCCTCGAGAGTTTGAGCGCGACAGACGCTGCTTCGTCAAGGCGAAAGTAGAGCTGCCTCGAAGCTGCGACTGCAGGTTGCTAGGCCGGAGACGTGCACGCATCACTGTCGGGGATGACCATTCCACTGCGTCGATCGTCCCAGCGGCGTCCATGCCTTGCACTCTGCTCAAGTGAGGCACACCGTGAGTCTGTGCCCCTGTCATTGCCATTAGTTGTCGCCTCTGTACCTCGCATCCGTGTGCCGACTGCGAGCCCTGCCTTGTGGAGGACCCATTCGACTCCGTGACTTGGACAACGAGGAAGAGGCAACATGATGGTTACGGGTTACAGTATCGTACCCTCGAAATACAGAACCTCTTTTGAAAGGTACGTGGCCGCGTATCTTCCAACGAAGGGTGGATCTTGAAGCGTTGTTTCTCCCTCACTCAAGATTCTTCAGTGAGGGAGAAACAACGCTTCAAGACCGAAGAAGATGGCGGCGACCAAGCAATCAACTCTGGAGCCGAACAAGTCGGACGCGGCGTACAAGCCGCTCCTCGACCCAGAGACTGGAGAATCTCCCCGTAGAGACGGCTTCGATGCCAACGGCATTCGAGTGGGCGCGTGGGAAGCGGAGCTCTTTGGCTGTTGCGATCACCCTGTGCCCAACGGATTCATGTCCGCGTTCTTCCCGTTCATCTCGATCGCGCAGATCTCCGAGCGAATGGGGACTCTTCCCTACACGTATGTGCTGATCGGTGCCTTCATTCTGTACTTGTTGCAGTGGATGGGATGGATCGTCGCCTCGACGTCTGCGGCATCGCGTGGCCGGCGGCAGATTCTGGACCTCGAGGCCAATGCGACTTTCCAAGCGGCGATGGATCTGATCACGAGCTCCTCTCAAGAGACAACTGTGAGTTCGCTGGAATCACTGAGCATGGTGGCGACTGGTATCTTTGTTTGGCAGCTCCGCATCAAGGTGCGCGAGCGCTTCCAACTCCCCGGGAGCTGCGCGCAGGACTGCTGTGTCTCCTTCTGCTGCCAGTGCTGCTCCATCGCGCAAATGGCGACCCACGTTCAAAGCTATGAGCCAGGAGGTTGTGATTTCGGTCCACCGAACACGCTTCCCGCGTATACTCCATGACCTCTACGATGTCACACCCCAAGATCACAGCGTTTAGCACGACGGATCGCCAACTACTGCTTGCTTCACATAGGGTCACAGTCGCCTTTATGAACTTCATGCTGAATGTATTCCCACAAGCAAATACAGTTATCTGCATACATCAACGCGCTGAATGACCAGCTACGGCGCCGTCATGTCGTCATTCTCAGTGTCAATGTGAGCACAGACTGGATTCGGTCGAGCTTCGGTCGAGTGACTAGACGCCATTAGATGCAGGCAAGCTCGTAGCTGCGCTAATGTATTCGCTTCCACTGAGAAAAACGATGTCGACGTTCGTATCTCGCTGTCTCGCTCCTGGTCAACAAACGAGCCAATCCGCTCGATAAACCGTTGAGCTTCTGGATGAAGCGATTGCATCCGCTGACGCCTTGGCTCAGCAGCTTCATTTAGAAGCGCTGGTGAGTCGATGGGCCGGATAAAAGGACTCATCAATGGGGCACGCAGAATGAGCAACTTCTTGCGGTATTCCTCGCTTTGCTGTACCACTAGCTGCCTGTGAGCTCGGAACTTTTCGCACTCGAGATCGGTGGCTGTTGATAATGAGTTGGACGTTGCCGCGTCGAACAGTGAGCGCCATGCGTCTTCGATAGCATGAGCGTACGGCCGATACCCCATCAGCGTAGTCGCCAGCGCTGCCAGATCAGGAGTATCACTCATGAACTCGATCCAGAAGAGCCGCGGCATCGACGCAACAATGTGCCACGATGAGTCTTCGTCGAACGGAGGCTGATGAACGAGGAACTTCGTGAGCTGCTCTAATACCCGCTCCGGTTGCTCGGACGGTCTCATTTGTGTGAAAATCTCGGCGATGAAGCTCTGAGCTCGACTGCGACCATACGAGCTCAGTCCAAGCCCTCGGCAACGTGGATCCAGTAGAAGACAGGCAACCGCAAGTGGCTCACAATGACCACTGAGCCACGCAATTGCGCGCTGAAGAAACTCTTCGCAGTCCGCAGCACCGAGCACCCGACTATGTTCTCGGACGGCGCCGATGGCGATGAGCCAAGACAGAAGGAACTGGGATGACGACGGATGCCCACATATCGTGAGAGTACACAACAACATCAGCGGGTGAAGAACGTCGTGCAACGCGTTCGCCTCCCTCCAGAAGTCCTCGTCGCCCACAACAGTCGCGACTTCGCATCGGAGCGACTGCACAGCTGCCTTGATATCTGCTTCGAATCGACACACACTTGATATGGCACTCAATACGGCCCACAGCTGGGTACCTTCATTTGGTCGCATCGCACAAGATACATCACCGATGTGCCCGAGAGCCGGAATTGAAAGCGCGTTCTCTCTGATCGCAAAGCACTCATTGACCACCTTTCGGGCTGTGGAAATGCACCGAAAGACCAAGCTGAGCATCTCGAGACTGCGACGAGCCATACACGTGCCAATCAGACTAAATCCTTCGATCGAAGGTCGAATACGCGGGTCTTCCGAGCACACGTGCACGGGGATAGTCGTGTTGCAGCCCAACTGCTTCACGACCCGCTGAGCCTCGTCTGAGAGAGCGGATTGGTCTGACAGAACGCGCGCGTCGAAGCATTCCGTCCGCATCTCCTGATCTGCGACGAAAGTCCATAGCACAGTCTGGTGGCCGAACAAGCGAGTGCTGAAGAGAGCAGTCAGCTGATGGGCATCTCGACAAAGAGCATCGACCTGGTTCCTCATCTCGCGTTGCAAGCGTTGGCTTGCGTCGTGAGAGCTCAGCAGTGGAAACGATGGTGCGAGTATCTCAATCGCACGTCGAAAGTTGGTATTGTCCAAGATCTGCAGTGACACGCCACCTTCCAAGAGACCAGTCACGAGAGACTGGTTGGCGTCTTCTTCAGTTGGTATCGGCAAGATATGGAGCTCATGTTGCGCTTGGTCACCATCCCTATCGATTCCATACGACCCGTTAGTGCGTTTGTATGCCTTCACTCCCGAGACCCGATCTACCAGAGAAACCATGACCTACATGATGGGAGCTGTTGCCGTCTCGAGTTCCAGCGCGTCGTCGCTCTTGGGCGCTGTCGTCAGCTGAGCTCCTCCAGCAGCAGGTCGGCGCCGCGCGGGCACCGTCAGCGTCTGGTACTCGCGGCAGATCTTCTTGTGGTGCTCGTCGGCGTTGGGGCACTGTCGCACGATGTGGCGGACCATGCGGATGGGGTTCGCGACGAGGTCATGGTGACAGAAGAGGCACAGCACGCGCCGCTTGCCGGACGCCGTGTTCTCTGTGAAACACGCCCACACAGCGGAGCGCCGTCGCCCAGCTTTCGCCATGGCAGAGAGACGCTGTACAGTGTAGCCATCGCAGTCGATGAGCACGGGTGACGAACAGAGGGCTTCGAAGGGCTCACTCACCAACGTCAGCGTGGCTTCTCGCTTGGAGGATATGGGCGAGTTTGTTGCACCGGAGGTTGGGACCGCAACAAACAATCGTTATCTACGGACTCACCGCTGTGATCCCGTACGGTAGCGTATTTACGGGTTTACATGACTCGATGTTGGCCGCGAAAGGTCGTGCACTCGCACTCGAGGTCGCGAGCAGCCGGCGGTCGAGCCATCCATCGCCATGAGCACCAGCGCCGTGCCCGCCATCGCAGTGCTGCCGCGCGTGGAGCAGCAGCGCCACTATGGCATCGACTGCGGCGACGCCATCGAGTTCGCAGCGGGCACGTGGCTTCCTGGCGGCGAGCACGTGAAGCGCATCCCCGTGAAGAACGTCTCGCAGCGCACACTCAAGTTCAAGTACGAGCTGCCGACGACCAAGTACTTCAGCATGGACTTCCCGACGCTCATCACGCTCAGCCCCGGCATGCAGACGGCGCTGGACGTGGCGTTCCGCCCCGTGAAGCTCGAGGAGTACGACGACTTCGTGACGTTCCACGTGCAGATCATCGAGGGCGGCGTCGTCGCGTCCAGCGGCCGATTCCGACTGCCGGTGCTCGCTCGCATCGCGCGACTGGCCATTGAGGTGCCCCGCGGACTTGACTTTGGGTTCTGCCCGACGGCCGAGACCACGGACCAGACGTTTGTCGTGCGCAACACGGGGCAGATCGACGCTGTCTTCGACTGGCGCGTCCCAGGTGAGTCCGCTGGGCGTGGACCGTGTGAAAGTGAGAGACCGAGAGTGACGCCCGTGATACGCCGACAGGAGCGGGAGACCATGGACGGCCGTTCGCTGTGCGCCCCGCCACGGGACGAGTGAACGTCGGTCAGACCGTGGAGCTCACGGCGTCCTTCTCGCCGACGTGCGCGTCCGTCTACGTCGCCACGACGCTGTGCACTGCGCGGGTGCGTCGTTCGACTCCCTCAATTGATCACACTGTCGTCTGACAGCTTTGTTGTGCGTGCGCCAACGGCAGCCCGTGGGTGACGGCAATCACGCGTACAGCGGTCCGTCGACGCTTTGTGAACAGGAGATGAAGATCAGCGGCATCAGCAAGTTCACGCACATCGCGGCGTCCGAGACCGAGCTCAACTTCGGCGACCTCTTCGTGGCGACGCCGACAGCGACTGCGTCGGCACCCGCGGGAGTGAGCGTCAACGAGAAGGAGTTTGTGCTGCGCAACCGCTCGCTCGTGCGGGCGAGTTTCCAGATCTGCCGCGTTGAGAGCGACTGCGACCCGGTCTTCTTCTTTTCGCCGATGCACGGCGTCGTGCCGCCCGAGTCGACGCTGACGATCCGCGTGCGCTACACGCCGTTGAGCGCAGGGACGTTCACGTGCGACCACTTTGACGTCGTCACACCTGGTGGCAACCGCGAACGCATCACGTGCAAGGGGCGCGCGATCGGTCCGACTGTGAGTCTATGGAGAAAGAACCTTGACGCCAACCGCCTCGTTCCCACGCGCGCCATCTCGTTTGGCGACGTCGCGCTCGGTCAGTCGACGACGCGCGTGCTCACGATGCGCAACGAGTCTCCCATCGAGGTGAATTACCACGTTGACTGCCAGGCGCGCGGCGGTGTGTTCGAGTTTGACAAGGTCAATGGCCGCATCGCGCCGTCCGCCGAGGTCAACGTCATCCTAACGTTTGCACCGACGCGCGTCGGCAATTTCTACCGCCGAGTCTTCGTGCTTCTGCAGAACCAGAGTCCGCTCGCAGTCGACCTGCTCGCCACGGGGTACGACGACAAGACGCGACCGTCGCCGTTCCAGCTCGCGCATGTGGACGCGTATCGCTTGCGTGCACGCGCAGGCATCGCGCTTCTAAGCCCCGATCAGCTCGAGACGTACTGGCAAGATCACGGGGACGACCTGTTCTTACAGGGAGCGCTTCGCCGTGCGAAGGCACTGGCGATCGAGGGAGATCCACCGAAACAGCAGCAGCTTCTCACGCGCAGCGGCGAGACGACATTCGCGGCCGTCGAGACAAGCCACGAGTACTTTGTCAGCGTCGATGACCGCGCGAATCCGATCCTGGTGGCGAATGGGGAGGTGCTCGACTTTGGCAACTGCAGCATCGTGCAGCTCCCGTCCAAGAAGCTGCTGCACGTGACCAACAATACCCACGGCAAAGTCACATGCACGTGGCGCGTGGCTAGTGCGAGTGACGACACCGCATCGTTCCAGGTGCATCCAGAGACTATGGACATCAGCGCCGGCGCCACCGCCGAGTTCCGCGTCGCGTTCCAGCCGTCACGCGAGAACTCGTACTACTTCGCGGAGCTCGAAGGTTTCGTGGCGTTCAAGTCGAACCGCACGTTCCGTCTCGTGAACGTCGAGACTTTTACGCCGCCGTGGTGCCTCGTCGTCAAGGTCGGCGGCAACACGTTTGCGTCACCGACAGAGCAGTTCCTCTCCAAGCTGTCGTTTCGCCTGCCGTCGTCCACCGCCGGGAGCCGCGTCAAGCGTGTGCATTTCCCGCCGTGCTACCTTGGTGACCAGGTCTTCCAGACCATCCTGCTGGATAACGCCAGTGACACGCCGGCGGTCTTCGCCTTCCGAGACGACCCGAGTGAGGTCTTCGCCTGCAAGCCGCGACACGGCTACGTACCTGCAAAGAGCTTCCACCTGGTGCAGCTGCGCTTCTCGCCACGCGCTGCACGGAAGCACTCACACGTGCTGCAGTGCGTCATCAACAACGCGCGCGGGTCCCCTGAGCTGCTGGAGCTCGTTGGCGTCTGCGCCACGGCGCAACTGAGCTGCGAGACCGACGGCCTTTGTGCCGACAGTGATCCTTCGCCCTCCGAGCCTCGGCTCTTTGTGAAGCCCACGGCTGTCGGCCTGCTGTCGACGCGGCGCCTGCGCGTGACCAATACGTCTCGCGTGCCGCTCGTCTACCGGTGGGACGTGCCACGCAAGCTGCGCGACGTCTTCAGCGTCTCGCCGCAGCTTGGGCGCCTCAACGGCCGGGAGTCCGTGGCCATCGACTGCCACTTCACACCGACCGAGGAGCGCGACTACCTGGCACGCTTCACGCTGTCAACCAAGCCCATCAGTCTGTCCTGGAGCCAGTGGCAGCAGACGCAGTGTCCGACGACCCAGACGACGCCCGCAATCACTGTGCTCCACGAGACGACGGTGCGCGTGCAGACGAAAGGCACGTGCGGTGCTGTGCTCTTCGAACCCGACGCCATGCGCCTCGACACGATCCTCGTGAACACCAGCTCCAAGACCTCGTTCGCCATCGTCAACACCGCTGACTGCGACCTCGACTTTACCCTCTCGCAGTCTGTTCAGGGCGAGACCTTCACATCCGACCAAGCCAGCCTCCCGGGGGCTTCGACGAGTAGCAAGATCGCGACGCTCGACGACGCGAGACTCGTGTTCTCCCACGACCGAGGGCGCATCCCTGCGCGCTCCCGCAAAGCGATCGCTGTGACCTTCATGCCGTGCGTCGCAGGCGTATTCGAATTTGTCGTGTCTTGTTCGACGTCCACCAGCGGCGCCGACGAGAGCGCACTGCTTCGCTCACCGACGCGCCGGCAGCAGTGCGTGATTCGAGCCGAGGCGTCGTTCCCGACAGTCATCATCGAGGACTTGCGCATGCCGAGGACGCCGACGCCCATCGCCTGGCACCAGTTCCTGTGCCACGAGATCAACGCATATCTCTCGTCACCGCTGGCCAAAGAGGACGCACGGCATGGAAGCGCAGTGGATGGCGAGGGCCATGGGACCCCTGCGGCCAAGCATTTCGCCATCCCGTTCTCGCCTGCGCCTGTGGGCTCTGCACGTGAGCAGGTCTTTCTCAAGCTTACGAACCCCGGCAGCCTCTTGGTGGAGTTCTCGCTGCGGTATCCAAAAGAGGGCGACGTGGAAGTGGAACACTGGGCCGAGACTGGCACACCCTCGAGCGAAGAAGTCCGACTGAACGCGATCATCGACAGCCAAGTCTTCGGGATCTCACCTCGACGAGGGACCTTGCGCCCGCGCCAAAGTGTGACGCTCGTGCTCTCGTACACGTACTCGTCCGAGGCGTATGGCGGCATGCACGACCTCCCAATGCTTCTGCAAGTGGAGAACGGCAAGAAGTTAGTGCTCGAGCTCCAGGGCCGTACGCTCCCGCGCGGAGAGCCGAAGCTCTTTCTTCCCCGGCGCGTGATTCACCTGTCACCTGTGATGATTGGCGAGTTCCGGCGAGAGATGGTGTTCGCGCGGGCTCGTCGACGCCATGCGGGCGGCAAGGAAAACGAGCGCGTCGAGAACGACGGCTGGAAAACACCCGAGTCGCGCCCGCCCGTGCAGCAGATCGAGATCTTTAACTGCGGCGACAGCGCGTTCCGTCTCGAGGTGAGCGCCCACGCGTTCACCAAGGTGAACCAGGACAGCTACGGGTTTCCCGTGCTGCAGTGTCGCTCTGAAAGCGAGATCGTGGCGCCACGAAGCTCCACGTGGATCGACATCGAGTTCAGTCCTATTGAAGCCAAGACCGTTGAAGCCAATCTCATCGTCAAAGCGCACGGGCTCATGGGCAAGGCATACAAGGAGGTTGCGATGCTCACGCTCGTGGCGACGGGCTACCACCCGCTGGAGACGCCCTTCCAAGCGATTCGAGACGTGCACGCCAGGCGAGGGCCAGCGCCTCGACCGCGATTCGAGATGCCAGGACAGTGCGTGCGCCTCGAGAGTGACACGCTGGATCTCGGCCACGTACCGACCTTTGCAACCGTCACGCGCGTGCTCGTACTGCGTAATGTCAGCACAGTGGCGTCTGCAGGCTTCGAATGGGACGCGGCGCATCCGCTCGTGACGCGCGGAGTGCTTCTGTTCTCACCAGCGCGCGGAGAGCTCGCGCCAGGACAAGAGCAGCTCGTGCGGGTGACACTGGCGACGTCTGGCGAGGTGCTGGTCGTGGATCATGACGTCGCTTGCCGCGTGACGGTGCTTGCAGCTCCGTCATCGTCGCCTGTCAAGACGTTGGCAGTGCGAGCGGCGGCTCAAACGACGACCCACACGTCCGTCATCTCGCGCTCGACAGCCACACAACCAGCAGCGATGTCTCCACGACATGCGAAGAGCCAGCGACCAGACGCCACGAGTAGCTCCGGTGGCGCTGCGAATGCTGCTGAGCCGATCGGAGGATCGGTGTTTGTCCATGTATTTGCGCATGTGCTTCCGCGGACGCTCATGGAGCGCTTCTATCCTCGAGAAGTCCTGGAGAAGCTTCCGCCGACAGCACTCGCGCTGAAACGAGAACGTGTGCATGAGGAGCCGCAACCGTTGAGTGAAAAGCGTCCGCTGACGACGGATGACGCCGTGGGCAGATACCGCGTGGTGCTGAGCGTCATGGAGTCGCTGGTGCTGGACGCGCTGCACTCCGACGCGGTGCAATGCGCACTCGACGACGAGCTGTCGGTCGAGCGGCGCAGCGTCGAGACCAAAGTGGAGGACACTCGTGAACATCACAGTGCACGACTGAGCGACGACTGCGAGGCCATTGCCGCCAACGTCATGGAGAACACTGTGTTCAACATCCTGCAGGAGCTCTTTGTCGGCGACATCGAGGAGGAGCTCATGTGCGTTCCACGGAAAGCCGTGTTCCCTGAAGTGTCCGCACTTCGAAAGTAGCGTGGAACAGCGCAACTTGCGCTCTCTATATTCTAGTCATCATTGTCGTTCGCCTCACTCTCTGTCTCTATCTCTCCCGCGCTCATGTCTACTGCTGTTCTTGCTGTTGCTTCTTTTCCTGCTGCTCGCGGTGATAGTCCTTGGCAAACGTCTCGGCGACGATGAGCGGGAACACGAGCGTGGCTTCCGAGTAGAGTTTGACGGGCTTGGCGTCGAGGCGAAGCTTGCCCCAGGAGATGGCCTCGTCGGGACGCGCGCCTGCGTCGCTGCCGTCAAACTCCTGCCCCGTGTTGATGAACACGGCAAAGTCGGCGCCGTTGCGCATGAGGTTGGCGTTGAGGATGTGGTGCTTGACCACGCCGCCGCCGAGGATGATGACGCCTGTCTTGGGCGCGCGGATCGCGATGTCGTTGATGCGGCGGATATCGCTGGCGATATCGAGGATGAGCCCCTCCTTGCGGTACGAGTGAAAGTACATCATGTCGCCGATGGAGCCGTCCGTGAGCGCCGGGCAGAACACGGGGATGTCGTTCTTGTAGCACCAGTAGTAGACCGACTCGGGGTTGTTAATCTCGCGGCCCATGCGGTGGATCATCTTGGACGGCGACCAGATCGTGCCCTGCGTCTGCTGCTCCTCGAGCATGGCGTCGAGGATCGGGTTCATCCAGTCCTCAAACTTGCAGTAGTTGTCGTTCGGCACGAGCAGGTTGCCGATGCGGTTGATGCCGCGACGTCGCAGCTGCTCGCCCTTGAGGTGGAAATCACCGATGAACGTCGAGCCGAGACACTTGATGAAGTCCTCCTCCACGCCGCCGGCCGTCGCCACGATTGCGTCCACCATCTTGTGCTCCGCGAGGAAGCGCAGCGTCTCGCGCAGTCCGCTCGAAATCAGGTTGGACGTGTACCCGAGGAAGATGGTGCACTTGACGCTCGCGCGGTACGCTGGGTCCTTCTTCTCGTCGTCGTACTCGTCCTCCGCGATGGGTTCGTCGCTCAGACGCCACTTGCGCTGCACGCCGACGTCAGCCACTCACCGAGCATCACACACATGCGACAACACGGCGGACGTACCATGCGCCGGATCTCCTCGATGGCCTCGCCAAGGTTCGTGGCCTGGTAGCCCATGTTGATGTAGGAGCCGAGCAGCTTCTCGTAGTCCACGCCATCGTTAAAGTCGTAGCTGCTCGTTCACGCACACGCAGTGAATGAGACCGAGTGGCACACCGGACGTCCGCAGCGAACGCACCCTTTCACCGCACGGCACTTGCCCTCGAGGTTCTCGGAGCGCACGAGCACAGCGCTCTGCGCCACCTGCGGCGCCGCTCCAGCGTCGCTTGCAGCTGCAGCGGCACTCGTCGTCGTTGGCTCCATGTTGCTGCTGCTCGTCTCTGTTGACTGACGTTGGCGTTGTGTTGGTTTTTATCAGTGTGGTGTTGGTCAGGTTGTTGGTGTCGGCACGCGCGACCTTCGCGCGACCTTCCTGCCACATTCGCCATCCGCCCAAATCCTTCCACACTGCTGTCACTTGGCATCCACATCCACATCCACGTCCACATGCAGACGAAGATGACGATGGAGCCGCCGTCAGAGCGCTGTCTCTTCGACATCCGCCGCGTGTTCTCGCTGGATGACGCGCCAGGAGACGACTCGCGGATCACAGCCATGGCCGTCCACGCCAGCGACCGCTCGCAGCTGCTGGCGCTCGCCGTGTCGTCCACAGCGTCGCCGTCCGCCTCCACGCCGCCGCCGTCCACCGACGCGACCAGCTACAGCAACGCGCTGCTCGTCCGCAGCGTGGACGCCGACCGCCGCGTGCGCCTCTGGCGGTTCCCGCTGGCCACGAGTCGCGCCAAGCAGGCGCAGCAGGTCGTCGAGCCCGTGGCCGCGCTGGCGTTCAGTCCCGAGGGCGACTGGCTCGCGTGCCTCTCCACGCGCCGCGGACGCCTGCATGTCGTGCCCGTGGCGCGGCTCATCGCGACGCACCGGCGTGCGCAGCTACGAGAGCTGCTGCGCGCGCACTCGCCGCATCCACAGCGCGAGTGGATGGACGTGGCGCCCAGCGCCATGACGACGCAGATGGCGTCGTACCTGCGCGCGACGAACGAGGGCGGCGGCCGCAACGGAGCGCGCTACGGCTCGCGCGTCGCGGGCGATGACGAGCAGATGAGCACGCTCGAGTTCGCGGCGGGCATGGGGCCGGCGCTCACGTGCGTGCGCTGGTGGCGCGCCATGAACGGCAAGAACTACTGCCTCGTGGGCGGCGCCGAGCACCTCATCTCGATCGTCGACGTGGCGCAGAACGCAGAGGAGTGCCGCTGTGAGCTGCAAAACGCGGGCCGCATCGAGTCCATCGAGCTCTTCTACGAGGCGTTCCGCAAGGAGAAGCGCACGTCCATGCTCGTGCAGACGCGGCTCGATGACGTGGTCAAGTACTTTCGCGTCGTGCTCGAGAAGAAGTCGCTCGAGGACGACGCCGTCAAGACCTTTCCAGACCACTTTGTGCAGGACGCCGACTTCCGCCCGCAGCGCATCAAGAAGAACTCGCCAGGCGTGCGGCTCTGCGCCATCAACGGCCCGCACCGCTCCGAGTCGTCGCTCGCGATGGTCGACGTCACGGCGCACACGGTCAGCGTCTTCTCCAACCTGCAGTGGAGCCTCAAGAGCCACTATCGCCTGCCCGCGTTCGACGGCGCGCTTGAGCCCTTGTCCGTGCGCGTGCCCTACTGCTCGTCAGACCTGCTGCTGCTGCAGGCAGAGACCGCGCAGAGTCAGCGACCCGTGTCCGCGTGGGTCTCGCTGCCGTCACGCGTACGAGGCCCCGGGATCGACGACAAGAGCATGCGAGACGCGCACGTCGTGCACCATCTATCGCTCCACAGTGATGAACCAGTCGAGCGCGTCGTGCAGACGACGGCGCATGACGCCGTTTCAGCCAGCGACGACAGCGGTGGCGACGCACAGCTCGTGTACCTCCTGCAGACGCGGCATTGTGTGTACGAGTGTCGGCCGCAGTGGTCGCGACTCGCTCTGTTCCGAGCGCTTCGAGCACGATCGATTGCGCTGCGCGACGCGCTGTCCATCGGCTACGCGCTTGGTATCGACATGCCGTCGCTGTGCGAAGTCGTGGCAGACACCGTCGTCGAAGACGCGTTGACAATGACGAAGCAGCGTGACGTGACTGGGGCTCCAAGTGCGTGGGTGAGAGAGCTGTTCGATGTCTCCAGGGCGCCGCCGTCCAAGATCGTCGCGCAGCTCACTGCGATCGGCGGCTCCATCCACGCGATCGACGTCGGGCAACGAGCATTGCAAGCGCAGGTAACGGCTGACGTCGACGACGACGAGCGCCGACAAGTGGCGCTGCAGGTCGTTGAGCTGATCTTCCAGCACCAGGTGCAGAACAGCTTCACGCTCGACCACGACGTGACGCTGCGACCGCGTGACGACGACGTGCAGGCGCGGCTCGAGGCTCACGAGCGTTGGCTCTCTGCTTTCCTCAAGAATCCGAGCAGCGTGTTCGACGCCAGCGCTATGCTTGAGCTCTGCCTCAAGCACCACCAGCTAGAAAAAGCGACAGCAGTAGCAGTTCGACAGGCTCAGGTGTCATTGCTTCTCACGCGGCTCCGAGATCTCGGTATCGCATTGCCTTCGCTTGTGCGCCGAATCGCGGAAACGCTCGTGGCTGAGGGACACGCGACTGCGCTGCTGGAGCCGACGCATCGCTCACTACTGCGCTCGCTGCCAACGGAAGCGCAAGCCAAGGTCTTGCTCGCCGCTGGTCCGATAGCAGTCCTGCGCCAGCGTGACTGGGTGCTGCGGCATCTCAACTGTATTCCGCTAGAGTCGTGCATCAAGATCGCCAAGTTGCTGCATCCCGACGCTACGGTCGAGACGCTGGATCAGCGTAGTCGTTCCCCCGAGATGTCCGACGTCGACACGTCGGAGACGATACCTGCACCACCAGAAGAGCGCGTGGAGCTTTTCTTGTCGCTGCTGCTCCGCATCAACAGCGCTGCTGGCGACGCTAATCTTACGTCAGAAGTCTCCCAGCGCCAACTGGAGAAGCACATTCAGAGCCTCGCGGGTCGGTACCGACCGCCGATCATCATCGCGCGCTGTGTCGACTACGGCAATTGGCTAGCGGCTGCTTGTCTGCATGAGGCGCATGGAGAGCTCGTGGATGCCGTCGAGTGCCGCCTCCAAGTCCATCACCAGCGTCAGATTGGACGGCGCCAACGCCGGCGCACGAGCTCCGCACTGTCGTCACTCGCCTCGTCGCTCGCCTCATCGCCTGCAGACATGACTCGCCGAAGGCGCCACTCGTCCAAGGCGTCGGTAGAAAGCAACGTGACGGAAGGCAGTAGCGGAGAGGACGAGGACGGCGCCGACGACGGGGACGACGCGTTTGACGAGGAAGACGACAGTGGCGATAGCGACTGCCAGCTGCTTCGGGAGGAGCTGCTCGAGCTTGTGATGAAGCTGGTCGTTGCTCCGGCGGGAGCGTGCTCGGAGTCAACTCGTGCTGCGATTCTCGCGCGGCTGCTGGTGAAATGGTTCGACTACGGCTTGGGCCACACAGAGCTGGAGGTGTTTCTCATCGACGCTAAGGTGTTCAAGCACGTGGCCGCGCCACTCGCCGAGCTTTTCTTCGGGGAAATCGTGGCCAACGTCTCGCTGCACGCGCAGACGCCGACGACGTTTGACGAGCGCGATCGTATCTGGGTACGACGCTGCCACCGTCTTCCGTTCTCGGGGCAGTTCCTCTTCCACGTGTGCGTCTGGTTTCTTGAGCAGACGCCGGCGACAGCCACGACGCGCCCCGGAACGAGTCGCCTCGTAGATGTGGTGCGTGCCAATATCGAGCAGAACGACCTGAGACGCGACGTTGTGCGCCTTGGACCGCATTCGGCGCAGGTCCTGGGGAAGAGCGACCCGCTCGAGACGCACGTCAAGGTGTTCACGTGCGGCCACGTCTTCCCCAAGCGTGTGTTCGAAGAGGAGCTGCTGCCCGAGTTCGAGAAGCGCATGCACGCGCTGCCGACGCCATTGTTCACGACCAAGCACGTGCTGCTCACCGAGTTCAAGCGGAGCCACGTGGAGGCTCCATGTCCGGTCTGCGCTTTCAACCGCATCAGTCAGCTCGTGTTTGAAGCCGCTGCTGCCACTTCGCACCACCAACAGCAACGGGAGCCGTCGCAGTCGCCGCCGCCCAAGGCACCCGCCGTCTACTTTCTTCATCGTCGCTCAGTCGTGGCGCCGAATCTTTCGGCTTCAGCGCGCTGGCCGAACGGTGCGTCAACCATCGACGCCAACGGACGCGAGTCTTCTTCATCTGTCGCACAGCAGCAGCTCAAGCACGAGCCGTGGGAGTGGAGAAACCCAAGTGCCAGTGGGGCTGACGGTCCTGAGCCATCCTTGCGAGCATACTAACCAAGTTCGTGCAAATGAAGAGAAGCAATGCATAAAAAGCCGATGACATCCCCCCGAATGTTTGGAAGTCGTGGACACGAGTTGCGTCAGTGATGATAAAAGTACACGCGTTTGGATTATGGGTTTTCTCTAAAGCATAACTTAGGTGTCGGTTGTGCATAAGTGCGGGAGACGACGATGCATCTACCGCTTCATCTTCTTGCCGCGCTTGGCTTTGATCGTGGCGTTGCGCTTGTCCTTCTTCATACGCGGGTCCACCAGCTTGACCTTGCCAGCCACCTTCTTGCCCTTGTCCGCAGCCGACGTGCGACCACCGCGGTTCGACACCACGTACACCTTGTTCTGCTTCTTCAGCTGAGCGCCCTTCATCGCCTTCTCGATCGCCTTCAGCTTCTCGCGCGTTGACATGTCGGGCAGGTTGGCAATGTCCGTAGCCTTCTTCTTCGCCGCCTTCAGCTTCTTCATCTGCTGTCGGTTCTTGCGAGCACGCGCCTCTGCCACCTTCTTAATCGGCTTGGTCGCCATCTCCATGAAGCGTTCCTTCATCTGGTCGAGCAGCTTCTTGGGGATCGGCAGCTGCGGGCGATAGTGCTTCTCCTCGTCATCCACAAACCAGTCGGGAAGGTCACCCGAGTCGTTCCACGCGTAGCGGTTGTAGCTCGCATCGATCATGTCCTTCGCGTTGCTCTTGCGGATCATCATCGTCGCCAGCGCCAGCGTCTTAGCACGATCCTCCTCGTCGTAGTCCTCGTGGTCCGAGTCGTACTTGCGATCGTCATGCACTGGAAGAAGAGGCTCGGCATCCTCGGCGGAAGCCACGACCTCGAACTTTCCATCGCCTGAAGACGTCTGACCGAGCGCCGCACCCATGCCAGAGCGGATCAGCGCCTTCTTCTCCGCCGACATGGCCTTGCCACCCTTAAGAGCGTCCTCCTCGTCGTCCGCAGCAACCCCAGCGTCTTCGTCTTCATCGTCCTGGTCGGTCGCACCGGCCACCGTCGTGAACTCGCTGCCGAACTCCATCTCGTACTGCTCCTCGTCCTTCTTCATCTTCTTGAGTGCGCGACGCTCCTGTCGTTCCTTCGCAGCCTTGCGCTTTTCCTTGCGAATCTCCTTATCCGTCTTCGGCATCACAGGCAGCGCCATCGACTTGCGACCGCCAGGGACATCGGGGATTTCATCCTCAACGCCAGCGAAAAGCTTGTTGTCAGAGAACCAGCGGGAGACTGCAGCGTTCGGTTTCTCCTTGAACTTGAAGTTCACGTTGAGCTTGCCACTCGTGTCTTCATCATCACTGTCATCCGAGCTCTAAAACGACAATCAACATGAGATGAGTACAGATCCAAGCAAGTATGAAAGAGTGTCGGAGGCCAGTAGGACTGTCGCCGCGTGAAAGAACGCAGCAACAGTCAGACATGAAGGCCGTCCTCGGAATTGCTATCCCCCGTGCTTGACAACTGAGCAGAGTACGGACGGCACCCAGAACAGACAACACGAACGGGGGGAGGCAAGCCTTCGTGACCTCCGACACTTGAGTGATGGCGAAAAACTCACCTCGTCAGGGTTGATCATCTTGTGGTACGCGGCCATGTCGCCGTCGTACATCTCCGCGTCTTGAGTCAGCGCCTCGCCGGCAATGGCTCGCTTGGCAATCTTGCTTCGCTTGACAGCTTTCTTTGTCTTCGCACTGTCGCCCTTGCGAGAGAGGTACGAGTCGTACAAGCCGTCCATCTGAGACTCGAGAAGCTCTGTGTACTCCGTCTCACTGTCCGAGTCGCCGTCGTCGTCGTCGCTCGTCTCGAACTCGAGCGGAGCGTCATCATCCGATTCGAAGTTGGCGACATCAGCAGCGTTGTCGAGCAGATCCACTTGCGCCTTCGAGATGCCGAGCTCCTTCAGACTGAATGCTGACTCTGCCTCCGTGACATCGATGCCTTCAGCGTCCATGCCAAGTGCGGCTCGCAGTCGAAGCTTTTGCTTCTTCTCACGGTCCTGGAATGATAATGATCAAGGGTTAGACATCATTGTACCAGATAATGAGAGCATGCAAAACTATCCAAATGCAACAAGTATGTCTGAGCACAAGAACGGTTGAACACTCGACGGACAGAACGAGTGCTAACAGCTGAAGGCTGCAAGTTCCTTTGGGCAGCGTACAATAGCCGGTCTGTTCAAGGACCCCCACCATCAACGGAGGGACGCACCCAAGCGACGCGGTCGCGGGATGGAGGCTTTGGATTCTCACTGCCACATGCATATGCAGGAAGAGATGTCGAACCCAAATCGACCGCCCAGCCCATGGACGAGGGCTGCACGAGATAGGGAGTTCGGCGTCCGAAGACGCTGTCTCTTGGCGCTTAACGGGAGTCGCGGAGGGTTAATTCCGATCATCATGCTCACTGGGGGCGAGCGAGGACTACTGGGATACGCCCGACATGCAGATATGCAAGTACACATGCACAAATGTTCACACCAACGCACCTTCTTCTTTTCGCGCTTCTTCTTGGCGAGTTGGGACGCACGAAGTTGCGCCAGCTCCTCTCGGATCAACGCGTTCTTCTCCTCTTCGGTCAGTTCCTTGTGCTCTTCCTTCTCCTCAGGCTTTGGCTCTTCCTTCTCCTCCTCCTCTTCAGGAGCCTCGGCCTTGAGCAGCTCCTCCTTGTACTTGATCATGCGAAGGCGCCACTTGAGCAGCATCTTGAAATCGGCCTTACCAAGCACCTAGTAATAGAGAAAACGCCTGTGAGTGGGGTGCTCCTCACACAGGGCATGCCATGGCAGTCGATTGGAGGACGACGTTGTTGATGCATCAAAATCAGACAGCTCCACTGCGTGGGCAGCGCCTCGTCAGCGCGACCACTGGCTTCCGGTGGGTTTTCCAGGAATTAACCTGGCGCCGGAACAACAGTGGCGCTCGGAGGGGAATTAGCTTATCATCATCTTTGATGCTACGACCGTCGACCTCCCATTGGTGCCTCGTGAACGCTGAGGAACGTACCTTGAGATCCTGGAGACACGTGACAATCTCGGATGTCGTCTCCGGGTGTTCACGGTACACGTCGTCCTCCGCACGGAAGAGAATTGCCGTCGCGTCCGTCAGCAGTCGGATGGGGTCCGACGCGTCCACAAACTGGGAGACCGAGCACTCGTTCGTAAGCGTCATACCCAGCGCTTCATCGTAACCTGAAAAGGAACACACAACCGTCAGCTCTTGCGTTCTACACAATCAAGGTTCACATGCAGTGGAGAGAGAAGGAAATGTCATAGTTCTCCCTTGAACCGCGACGCCATTGCCTCCACCCGCCAACCGCCTCCGAGAAGACAGCCAACGGGCGAGGCCGCGAACGGGTTCAAGAGCTTGATTTTGCTCTTGGCTACAAGTAGCGCTAGCGACCAATGGATGCGTCGTGGTCGCTAGAGACTCTAGAGAATGCAGCCGGCACACACACATATACAGAGGCTCATGGCCTTTCAACGTACCATCACGATGACGCTTCTGCACGCCAAACTTGGGATGGAAGATCGTGATCTTCTTCTCCTGCGAGTCGAGCTGGTCGAACACAAACTTGGGATCGAAGAGCTTGGGGTCGATCGAGTGCGGCGCGAGGTACTGCTCGCAGACGACGAAGATCTCGGCCGACTCGTTACGCGACGACAGCGGCTTGGTGGCGCTCACTTTCTTGAAAAGCTGCTTGAACACCCACATGAGCGCGTTGTAGTCCTGCGAACGGAAGACCTTGCTGACAAACGTCGCGCCGCGGCCCATCACGTCCACAGCGAGCTTGAGCGCCACAAGCGCCAGCTCGTTCTGCACGTACGCGTCCTTGGTGTACTCGGCACCGACGTTGGGCGCGCCATCGCAGAGCACCACGTCGACCTGCCAGTTCTGCGTCTCCTGCTTGATGATCTGTCGACACTTGGCCGTCGTGATATCGCACTGGAACGTCTTCACGCCTCGGATCGGACGGATCGGCAACAAATCGATACCAATAATGATACTCGACGCGGGCATGTACTTGGCTGCGACCTGGCACCAGCCGCCAGGCGCAGCGCAAAGATCGATGCAGACCTTGGCCGTGGACAGGAAGTCATACTTCTTGTTCAGCTGGATGAGCTTGAACGCCGAGCGGGCGCGGTAGCCCTGCTGGCGGGCAAGGTTGTAGTACTTGTCCTTATCGTGCTTCTTGCGCTTGACCATGGCGCTGGAGCAGTTGTGACTGAGGCGAGCGCCTGTGAGCTAAAGCGACAGTGACCTTGTGACGACGGCTCCTCTTCCAGTCATTTCGACGCGAGAGCGAACGATAGATGGCGAGGAGCTACGAACCGTAAAAAGTCGCCTGCGCGGGCGTTTTTACCAGCACAAGCAAAAGTGGTTTTATTGGAGAGGATACGGAAATATGCACTTTTTTCTAGGGCTTGGCGTTACTTCACGCGAAAAAGCGATTTTAAAGTGGGTAAAAAAAGCGCTGTTTTTGAGGACATCTGGGCGCAACGGTCCATGGCATGGGTTCACTCGTCGAAGTACCCCGCGACCTTGCTGACCTCCACGGTCTTCTTGTCCTGTGCGCTCTGCTGGGCGAACGCGATCGCACGTTCGACCTCGCTCTCGCTGAACAGCAACGGCTCCTGCAGCATGGCCTTGCGGAGATACGTGACGCTGACACGTCCGCCCTCCTCGGTGTGGTCCTTCGCGAGCGAGTGCACCATCTTGTGCTGCAAAACCTCACGGCGGTACGAGTCCGGATCTGGGCTGTCGAACGAGTGCAGCTTGAAGATGGAGCTGTACTGCTTCACGTAGCTCTTGAAGTCGACGTCCAGTTCCTTCAGCTGACCCGACTTGAGGTCGTACACGAGTCCGTGGATGCGAGGGAAGCCGTACTTGGCCTGGTGGCGCTGCACGAGGCCGATCTTGAAGATGTTCATGCACTGCTCCACAGTGTTAAGCTCAATCATGCGGTTGAGGCGCTGTTCCGAGTCCTGGATCGACGTGAGCTCCTTGTGATGGAGGCGAGACACTGCAAATCATTTCAAGGCAAGTTGAGAATTCACGAACTGATCACCGTTCAGAGCGAACCAACCTACCGTCACGAATGTTGCGGAGCCAGTTGTCCAGCAGACCGAGTGCCTGGTTGGCCATAGCCGCACGCACGCCGCCACAGCCGTAGTGTCCGCAGACGATGATATCTTTGACCTTGAGGTGCTCGACGGCGTACTGAATGACCGAGAGCGCGCTCATGTCGTTGGACACGACCATGTTGGCGATGTTACGGTGCACAAACATCTCGCCCGGCGCGAGCCCCGTGATCTCCTCCGCCGGCACGCGCGAGTCGGCGCATCCGATCCACAGGTACTGCGGATGCTGTCCCTTGGAGGTCTTGTCGAAGTAGTCGGGGTCCAGCAGCTTCTTGCCCTCGCGCCACTTCTTGTTGTTCTCGAAGAGGCGCTCGAGCGACGTGGTGTCGCCCCAGACGCTCATGGCGCGCGCTGGCACGAGCGGAGCGATGCGTCCGAGACGCACGACGGGTGTGAGGAGGTGGCGCATCATGGCGGCGTTCGTGGGCGGAGGCAAACGAGGAAGTGAGCCCCAGCGACTGCTGGCATCGCGACTGGAGCGAGCGCCGAGAGCCATGGAATGTCATCGAACTGGACAGGTCATCCCGCCTTCAGTGATCCAACTTGAAGTCGCTCGTGGAGGAAAAAACCTCGCGATCCGACCAGTCCACGACAATCGAGGAGAGGCGACGTCGGATAGCCAATGATCCAAGATCGTGGCGGACACGAAGAGTCGGCGTCCGTTACGAGCGACTTCCGACCGCTCATCGGGGCGCGAGCCACGAGAGCCGCTCACTCCGAAGGTGAACGAACGAAGTGCGGTAAACTGACAACCTGTACTTTGAAACCGAAGTCGGTCGGGTCCTCTCGACTTACTTCGTCTGTTGAAGCTCCTCGCCATGTCGCAGACAGAGCTGCATGTACGCTGTGGCCCAAGACTCGGGAGCCGTTGTATCCTTCCGCCCTGGGTGCAACTGCAGGAAGAGATCCGAGAGCTTCTTCGCCAGCATGGCTGAGACCTCGCGGATGACCTCACTCGATTGTGCACTCTCGGACAAAACACGGAGCTCTGCACAAAAGCGACTCACACCGCCAAGGCCTATTCGCTTTTCCTTGGTCCCGCAACGGAGCTGTTGCCACCATGTCTCGTCTTGAGTCATCTCCACGAGCATGCCCTCCAACACCATCGTCGCGAGGATGACCTGATCCTCGTTGTACTCGTCCGTGTCATCAGCGCCGTTGGAGTGCTTGCGGTACTTGCGGAGCAGCTTCTCCAACTGGTCATTGGAAATGTCATGGAGCTCCTTTAGAAGCACGCCAACGAACAATGACTTGACATCCTTGGAGAGCTCCGGTAAAGCGTCTTCCGAGAGATCGAGATCCTGCCATGCGATTGACATCTTCATCAGTGACTGGGCTCCCCGTTGCATACCCAGCACGATCAGCCGACGCCAGATCTTGGCATTCTGTTGCACACTTCGTTGAGCTATTGCCTTGGAATTGAAGTTCGCCACAACACATACCTGGGGCTCTAACTCTCGGTTTTGCAGTGCTGCCTTCGGGAGGAACTCATTCAGAATGAGTGTCGAGCGTGCAGCACAGTCATCTTGCACGTAGGCAACATTTGTCAAAATCCCCACGACATGCTTCAAGCGTAGCGACGACGACGTCTTGGGACTCTCCAGATATGCCAAGACGTCAGCAGAATAGCGAATCAGCAGATTGTCAGCCTCATCAACTACGATTTCGTGTAGCTGCGTGATACTGCAGATAACGCTGAGTCAGAACACCCTATCCCAACCCGATCATTATCACACGTACTTCGATGTAGCGCAAGATGGGTTAAGCACCCGCTGCACATCGCGGAGGAACTGCTGAATCATGCTGTAGAAAGAACGTGCGCTCTGTGTGAGGATGATTTCACGATCTTGCTTTGTTTCGGCGTCTCGGATCGTTCGCTTCATCATCTCCCAACGCTCTCGCTTGATTTCCTCCTTGAACGTGGACTTGATTGCAGAACTGTAGCTTCGAATAAAGGCGACGATGCCTTTCACAAGATGTGGGGCCAAGCAATGAGCCGTCGGAAGCCCTGCGAGCTCGAGTTGGCGCGATCCGTAAAACACATAGCGCAGTGCGTTGGAAACGAACTTGGTCACGTTTTTGTACTCGGAGACGTCAATTGTGCTCGTGTATGCGCTTGTGGAAGACTGCACAGTCGGTGTAGTGGAGCCTGTGTCGCTGGCGTCAAGTGAGCTGACTTCGTTGGGAAATATATGCCCCATAACCTCGTTTGCGAAGCGCTCTAACTGAGCTGATATCCACACTGTGAGCGCAATAAAGTGGGAGCTTTTCTGTCCACGGAAGCTGTTCAGCAGCGCTGTGAGTATTAGGTTGAACTGTATTCTGGCCGTCACACTGCGCACGCACCTGTGCTCATAATCCTCATAGCAGACGAGCAAGGACGTGAAGAATGTGCGAGAGAGATTGATCACATAGTTCAGAGCGTTTCCGTATGAGGGAACATGACGGAGTTGCAGAGCGATGCGAACTGAGTAGTTCTGAAGACACATTTCGGTCGCGAGATTGGGCTCACCCAGTTGAATCAGGTACCTCAGATGATCTTCCTTCTTGTGCATCCGTTCCGAAGTCTGCATCGAGGCGTTGAACTCATCAACTAGCCGACCGATAAACTGCTTGATCAGTTGTTCAATCTAATCACGGTGCGCCAATCGGATGATGAGACAAGGACAAACTCGTCATCTCAGAGCACGAGTACCTTCGTTTTTTGGGATGCAGTCGCGTGGTCGGGCTGCTGCTGAAGCTTTGTTTTGTAGTCGAGTACACGTGTTGTAAACTCCTCAAATGCATGCTCGTGGAGGGCTACTTCAAGGTCGCAGATAAAAGCGTCCAATATTTTCATCTTCGCCTTTTCTTGAGCTTTTTTCTCGGCTATTTCAAAACTTGGGACCTCTTTCTTGGCTGTGGCAAGGTGAGAGCTTATCAGTCAATGCCTTGAATGGAAGTGTGTGTGCATTCTACCAAACCTGCAATTGTATCCAGCTGAATAGATTTCATCGCTTGAAGCGAGCGCTTGCTCTCCATCACAAGCGCCTTCAGTTGCGAGACGCTGTTCTCCATCGTTTTGATTTCTGTCGATGCTCGAATAAAAGACGTGTAGTTGACACTGATCTCCTCTTTAAGCGCGTCAATCGTTTTTTCCTGCACGCATCAAGTGTTTACGTAAGTTTTTGCATATTGAGAACTGGCTGATACTGTCTTCACCTTCATGACGATCAGTCGCTCGCAGTGTTGTTCGATCTTTTCACTCGAATGCTTGCGCAGGAAATCCTCTGTGTACTTTGTGGGATTGAATGTGCTTGAGCCCATAAGGTCTTGGATTGACTGTGCGCGCATATTCAGGTGGTTCTTCGGCGCTCTCTGCGACATCGAATCTGCAAACTTGAATCGACTGCCATCGTCTTCAAAGATGTGCGACTTGAGCGGTACGATCAACTTGGCGTCAATAAGCTGCTGCCCAACATCAAGAGCTTGCTCGCGCGTCGCATTCGATTGTCGCATCACGAACGCGATCACATCTTGGGACGCGAACGACTTGCTGGTCTGCACTTGTTTCGAGAACGCTTTCTTCATTGCGTCGCATAGTCGTGGGAGATCAACCGCGTTGCTCGCACTAACGACAAACACGGTGCTTCCGTTTGCCCCAGCTGATAGGGCGATATGCCTAGCTGGCGTCGTTTCTTGTGATCCCGATCCGGGTCCTGCGGCTTCCGCTGTCGGACTGGACTCGCTTTGGTCTGTTGACGTATGGTCGGGTGCAGACACGGATGGATCTTCGTCGAGAGGAAGGGCTCGCTTCGATACCACAGAGGTGACCGGATCGTTCTTGGAGCCGTCTTTCTTAAACGCGGCGACGGACTCGAGCGCTCGTAACCACGCATCGCGTTCTTCAGTGGTTGCCGCCCTGTACTCCTTCTTCTTGCGGTAGAGATGAATCACGAGCCCGCGTTGCTGAGGATCGCTGGCTGATGCGTCGACTGTGAGGATGTCGAACGTCGCCAGCGTCGAGCGTGGCTCACTCGCCTCTGCCGAGTCAAAGTAGTAGAAATGTGACGTCGTGAGCACGAAAAAGCGCTTCTTCCAGCCCCCTGTGCGCCGCTGGTGACGTAGCGCAGCCGTGAGTCTTCAAGTCAGCAGCAAGCTGCATACATTACGTACTTTCTTCTCGAGTGCTCCATCGCGGAGCGCTGCCTCACGCGCGTCACGGGCGCTCACCATTTCTCTCGACCCCCTTGCTCGGTGCACGAGGCAAAGGTCGCGCGATGCCCGGCTTCAACATGCAGAGGGCGAGTTAGGAACACGTTACAGACACAGTTAGGGTGGTGAATCAGATTCGGATACGATCAGATTAAATGCCATTGGGATCAGAAGTTGAAGGCGTCAAATGCATCGAAGCCCCCCGCCGATGCCGTCGCTGGTGCGGACGCCGCGGGCGTGGAAGCGCTAGCGCTAGGCGCATCGCCAAAGGCAGAGAAGGACTGGAAGCCGCCGGGTGCTGGGGTTTGCGTCGCGGGAGCTGCACCGGCAAAGCCGCCAAAGTCTCCGAAGCCACTCGCGACTTCTGGTGCAGCAGCGGACTTGACGGCGGTCCCCATGCTGGCGTCAGCAGCACTGGGTGTCGGGAGAGAAGCAGCGCTGCTTTGCAGCTCCTTCTCAAATGCCGCGATCTCGCTTTGCATCTTCTGGATCGCAGCTTTCTCGCTGTCGATGAGCGCTCGCAGACTCTGTTCGACCACCTGTCGAGTCTGCACATCGGCCGGATTCTCCGTGGGAGCGCTGGGAGTCGTTGTCGCCACGCGCACCTTGTCTCGCTTGAGAGAGAGCGTCACCAGCTCGTGGCGTAGCTGATCGATCTCACGAAGCTTCTCGCAGAACTGCTCCAACGCCACCTGTTTCCGCTCTGCTTCCTGGAGAGCCTTGGTGAGCTCCTCATTTCGCTCGTCGAGCTGATGCACAGCCTGCGCTTCTCCTTCATCACTTAGAAATGGCCGAGGGGCCACCGGCATTGACGCCGGCGGCACCCCCATCATCGACGGCTGCATGCCATGGAAGCTTCCCATTGCAGCGACACCATGATGCGCACCGGTAGGAGGTCGCATCGCTGCCATGCTGCTGGCGTCCGTAGAAACGCTAGAAACCGATCCAATCGAGCTTGTGCGATCGCGAGCGAGGTCATTTGTCATGAGAGATCCCACGGACGACGTGTGAACGGGCATCGGCATCTGCATCGCTGCACCCATCACCGAAGTCGGCTCCATCACTTGACCAGGCAAACCAACGCTTGCTGATGGTGGCATACCTGGCTGTGACGACCCCGACTGTGTGCTTGAAGAGGAGCGTGCACGGTCGTCGGACGAGTCCTGGATTGGCGACAGCCCAGCGAACGCATCCATCGGGTCCTTCTTTGGCTCTGGTGCCGGCGGCGCCGCCGGAGGCTGCATTCCCATCGAGCCAACGCGACTTGCCATTCCGCTGGTGGCGCTCGGGTCCACAGTGGGGGGTGCTGAGTTGGTTCCCCCAAACACAGACTCGAGCAGCTCTTGGGGAGCCTCGGTCGGCATCGACAGGCCGCGCTTACTAATGCACACAATGAGATGCATCGCGATGTAAAACTCCTTGGCGTCTAGTCGGCTGTCTTGAGTGCGATCGGCCATGGCCCAGATATCTCGCAGAATCTGACAGTCCGATCGTGAGTTCAAGCACGTTACAGCATTATACTTGCGCGCACTCACCATGCGATCAAGACCCGACTTACTGAACAGCCCAACAGCCTCTCCTCCTTGCAGGAAGCCGTCGCGATCAGTGTCGTACTGCTGGAAAATCCCGTCATAGCGCGCCTTCTCTTCGTCCGTGATTGCGAACGGTCCCTTCTGCGGGCCTCCCATCGGAGACGGAGTCGGTACCGCTGGCTGAGGAGCTCCAGGGACGAAGCTACTCTGAGGAGATGGAGGCGGGGGTACACCGTCCAGCGTTGGGAGCGGAAACGGAGCTGCTGCCATCTCGTAGAAGCGCTGGACATTGATTGCCTCGCCGCGCTGAGCCATACTGATGAGTCGCATAGCGACATAGAACTCGTTTCGAGACAGCTCGCTTCGTTGCTGGGAGTCGGCGATGTTCCACACCTGATGGCGATTGTTCCTGGTGACGACAAGCATATCACGGGGATGCCAAAGAAATCGCAGCGTCGTACCTCTCGCAGCAGCGTCTTGTCCACGTTCGAGCGCGAGAAGAACGCGACCGCGATCCGACCGCCGATGGCGCCGCGGCGCTCCTCGTCCGCCATCGTGAAGAGCATGTCGAAGTACTGCTGCTCCATCGGGGACGGCGGCGTCCACGCGTGGATAGGCACTGGGGACGCCATACTTGAGCTGCTGGCGACGCGCCCAGTCGTCGCAAACTGTCCCGCGAAGCCCATGGAGCCGACGCGGCCCTGCATTTGCTGCTGTTGCGGCACGTACGAGGCGAACTGCTGCGGATTCATCGGGAGCTGATTGTCTCTCTGCGGTTCAACAACGCGCAACTGACTGTCCCCACAGCGGATGCTGGAGAGCTCCATGCCGTTCGTATCATCCGTTACATGCACCACAATGTTGTTTGTAACGTCTATTGGGACGTGTTCATAACGTGCCAGCGCACTGCAGGAAGATCACCATGCTCCATCATTATTTCTTGCTCTTCTTCGCTGTCGTGCTGCTCTTTGCAGGCTTACGACTGGGTGCAGCTCGCTTCTTTGCAGGTTTCTGCTGGGTTGATGCCGTCTGCTCCGTCTCGGCCACTGCGGTCCCTCGAAACACCACTGCCATTGCACAGACATCAGACGTCACATTGCCAAACAACATTGAAGAGACAAACAACGCACCGTCCGTGAACTCAACCGCGAAGACTTGATTGGGACCTGCGTAGACGGTCTTGATCGCGGGCAGTCCAGGCACCTTTGTTGGACGATCAACTGCAGCGCGCTTGTCGCTACCCAAACCGAGCTGACCATATTGGCCCCGACCCCACGTGAACACGTCACCATCGACGCTCAATGCGACTGAGTGAGAGTCGCCGCATCCGATTTGTCGGATCTTTGCGGCGTTGTTCAGAGCTGCAAGCTCACGCGGCTCCTCAATCACCTTCGAGTCCTCGCCGTCCTTGCCGACGCCGACCTGACCAAACTCGTTGTCGCCCATTCCCATGACCACGCCACCCTCCAAAAGAATGATCGTGTGCTGGCCTCCACACGCCACCTGGGTTACCAATTCCTTTGCCAGACTCTGAGGATGATTCGTTAGTTGTGGATCATCATAACACTCAGCGTATGAGCCTGTTGAACTTGCCTTGACATATCGGGGGCGCGAAACGCGAAACTGGGAACGAAAGAAGCGGGACTGACCGGCTTCCAGGACTGGTTTGGGGTGGCCGAGTTGCCCTAACTCGCCGAAGCCCCACGTCCACAGCCCCTTCACACTGTGGAGTTACACATGAGATCAAAGCCCGGGACTCCTAGCTTTGCCCGACGGACGCACCCTCTCGTGACTGCCGCGCAATGGCCCTTTCCAGCGGCAATGAGTCGAACATCACGTCCGAGAAGAAACTCCGTCGGCTCGTCGATGTCTCCGTGCTCAGCCTGACAAAAGAATGAGGGTCCATACGTTCAACTAGGCTGTTGGCTCTCACTCACCGTCGTTATCTCCGACCCATCCTTGTTGAGCTGCTGAGGGACCCACTGGTTTCGCCCGCTTCCGTCACCCAGCTGGCCATGCGTATTCGCCCCCATACTCATGAAGACACCTCGCTGCTGCGTGTTGAACTGGCTGTCGTCGACGGGATCACCCGACGTCATTAACAAAAAGTCTCCACCGCATTGTCCTGTGGGTAGACACGTGAGGACCCATCAACTTCGACGAGCAAAGCCAAATCTACTCCACACCCACCGAGCTCCACCGAGATCTCCAACTCTCGGAGAGCAGAGATTTTCTTCGGCACCTTTTTGTTTTTGTTTTCTTGGTGACCGAGCTGTCCAAACTCGCCGTTGCCCCACGTGTACGCGTGACCACCAGTCGTCACTGCGAGACAGAAGTCTCTACCTGCAGACAAATACGAGATCCTGGGGGAGATTACATTAGCACAAAGACCATGAGCAAGTGGCAGACACAGGACACTGCAATTCATTACCTGCCCTCGCTCTTTGAACGCTTCTCGGCTGTGAGGACCTCAATCTAGACACGATTGACGCAACGTCAGTCGTTGACTCACGATAAAGTGCTCGCTCTACACCCACGCACCAACCGGAACTTGAGCAACTTCTCATGAACGATGTCTTGGTGTCCCAGCTGCCCGACGTGGCCTGTTCCGACCGAATAGACGTTGCCGTCGTTGCACAAGGCGAGCGTCGATGTCTCGGTCGATGCGAGCTGCAGCACGCCGATACCGTCGAGCGCGTGCACTCGACGAGGCTCAGACACTGCGATGTCTTGCGTCTCTCCGAGTCCGAGCTGTGGGTAATGCTTCCATTAGTCACACGTGGTGCACCCGTAGACGCACTGCCATGCAGGATGCCCAAACCTGTCCGTCCTCATTGTCTCCCCACGCGAAGACAGACGTTACGACGGGAGCGTCTTCATCTGCCTCCGATCGACATATAATAATTAGTCGACCTATGCCTCACTCTAATACACACACATGCACACACACGTCACGAACCGCGAGGGGGTAAGTGACCCGAGCAGAACTTGCAGAACCAGTCGCCGTCGGGCACCGCTGGCTTGCGATTGAAGTTGCCCTTCGGCTTCTGATGGCAGCACGTGCAGCCCGCGTGGCAGTACGTGTGGAAGGGCTTGTCACAGCCGTCGCAGAGCACGAGGAACGCGTCGTCATCGTCCTTTCGGCAGACGCGGCACGCGTCGTCGCTCATCTCCACCGGCGCCTTCGATCCCGCCATGTTGAGGACGTTGCTTCTGGCAGGAGCCCAGCAGAGCTGGTGCAGGCGGCACAGAGGCCGTTCCACAATGCGCCCCACATGTCGTTGTGGACTCGTGATTTGGGCCGTTGTTGAAGCCACCGGGGAAAAATCTCGTCGGAGATTGGAGAAAATTCGACATGCGGAACCACCGAGCGGCGCCGAGAACACTCGGCACGCGACGGGGAAAGCGGACGACTCTCTGAAGGGGAAAGCCTCCGCCAACAACCGCCCACGCTCAGCGCCATGTCCCGCGACTAGTACGTGGCCTCGCTCGAGATGGCGCATGCTCGGATGGTCTGGGTCTCAGGGAACTCACGTGGATGACGTGGCAGCGACCACTTGTTCAAGCTCGTGCTGATCGGAGATTCCGGCGTCGGCAAGTCGTGTCTGCTGCTGCGATTCGCGGTACGATGTCAGCGTGGATGGACTCATTGATTACCGTAACCTCCACGTCTTACCTGTCCGTGTTGTGGCTGGCAGGACGATGCGTTTACAGAGAGCTACATTACGACGATCGGCGTGGACTTCGTACGTGAGAAAGTGCTTGGAGAGGTGGCAGGGGGGTGGAGTTTAGTGATCGTATGTGGATTGATGTTGCAGCGCTTTCGAACCGTGAAAATCGACAAGAAGACCATCAAGCTGCAGATTGTTCGTTTGCGTGCATTTTCTTTCAGTGGTCACGATCGATATGGATTGACAGTCGTAATGCGTGGCCATTGTATGCAGTGGGACACCGCCGGTCAAGAGCGGTTCCGAACAATTACAAGCGCATACTATCGAGGTGCTGATGGAATCATCATGGTGTATGATGTCACCAGTCAGGTAAACGACTGCGTCACCAAAGGGCATTTTTGCTGAAACTCACGTGAGTTCCATGGGATTGCAGGAATCGTTCGATCATGTCAACGACTGGCTCAATGAGGTCAACCGATTCGCCAGCGAAGGCACGTGCAAACTGCTTGTCGGCAACAAAAGTGATATTAGCGAGAATCGCGCCGTGTCGTACGAGACGGCGAAGGCGTTCGCAGACAGCCTTGCGATCCCTTTCTTGGAGACAAGTGCCAAGAACGCACAAAACGTCGAAGAAGCTTTCCTCACGATGGCCTCCGAGCTAATCACAATCCGCGAAATGGTCGGTGACGCAAACCGTCCAAAAGGAGCCCTGGTATGTGATGTGATGTGCGAGTACAGTGTGGTTTCTGAATCTAACGCAGTGGGGTGACGGTGTAGCTCTCGGAAGAGCCCCATCGCACGGGCAGTTCTGGAGGCTGCAATTGCAACTAGACGACCGGCGTGCCCCCCCCTCCGCTACGACTATCCATTTCTGCAGAACATGGAATGGAGGAACCAACATACAGCGACATGAAGGTGGTTGATATTTCTTTATTTCCATTTCCCTCGTCGACATCGCTGCCATTGTGAAGCGCTGCGAGCTGCCAGATCCATGTGTCCCCGATTGAAGAAAGACGATAGTTTCGCTTCTATTTCAGTAATTTTACAAACCTCTGGTATTGCAGTCGCAACTGGTTATTTCACGACACACTAACGCTCCAGACGACCAACATGCAGAGCGGAGGCGACGTCGAGCGCGCGTTGAGCAGCATTCGCGCACGCGCAGATCATCTGCGCCGCACGATCGCGCGACTGGAGCACAACCTCGCATGGGTGCCGAGTACATGGTGCGTGGCGGCGTCTTTAGTCGCAGGGAATGCGGGACTTCGCTGAGCTGAGCTGTTTGCTGGTGGCAGGCCAGAGCTGCTGAGTCAGTACATCGTCATCTCCAAGCAGCTCGAGAACATGAATGACGAGATCCCAGACATGGTGCAGCACTTTGTTTGTGTTCCACGCATGGCGACCCCCAACCCAGCGGACATCCCGCTGTTGCTGCGCACCCGCGAGGACCCCGAGATGGAAGAGGACGACCGACAGCTCATGGCGGACAAGCCGCGCGACCGCAGCGTCGAGGAACTGCAGAAGATCAAGAACTCTCACAACGAGGTCGTCGAAAGCCTGGAAGAGACGTTCCGCGAGATGTCGGACGGCCTCCTCAAGTCGATCCGCATGAACAAGTACGCGACCAAGACCAGACCACAGAGCACGCAAAGCCACCAGTTCAAGTTCATCGAGTCGGGGACGTATGAGTAATTATCATGGAATCGCTCTTTGATTTACTGCGTCTGGCTCAATCGCTGCAAAACGGTGTCTGCGCTCAAGTAGGAGTTGAGTGGGGACGGTGTGAACCGCAGTTGGTTCCACGCGGGAACGAATGGCAGTCCGAGGCAGTGCAGGTGCAGGTGGTCCACAGACGTGAACGGTGGATTGTGGAAACCGAGTCTGCGTGGACAAGAGGCGGCGTGAGGTTGAGTGGCTGTTGCGACGATAGCTACGGAGACGCACTGGTAGGAGGATGGAAGAACGTGCCCCTGTGCGTGCAAGAGCTGTTGCCCGGTCCCAATCATGTGTCGGACTGTGGATGGCATCGGTCGTTTGAGGAGTGTGGCGGACGTGCGAGGAGGAAGGACTCAATGCACTTACGCAGTTCGACATGCGCGGGCTGAAGCTCATTGAGAGATCGAATGTGCTCTCGAGAGATCACGAGGAGGTGCGTTCTGGCTCGCGGGTTCTTGTCTTCGATACCGACGACCAGTTCATCCTGGTGCACCCAAACGCAGCGCAGCCCATCAGCGACGTAACCACCTCCTCTACCACCACCGCCATGACCCTCTACGATAGCAGCACCTCATAGACGACTCGGTTGTGTGTCGCCAACCGCTCTTGGCTGCAGAATACACACGACGACGGTCGCGCAGGCGCTGCCGCAGTCCTTGTCGGCGGCCCCCATCGGCGCCACATCCTGGGTGGCTTTCTCCAGCCCACGATGCGGATGATCCATAAACAATACTAAGCCATCCCACGACCGCCTTTCACCTCGTTGCTGAGGTTTTTCCCGCATGCTATTTTTTGAACGGGGCCGTGAGGGGGGGGAGAACGCGAGAAAAGTGGAGCGAAACGGGGTCTCGAGTAGCTCTACGAAATCACAAAAGGCGGCGCAGAATCTCTCGCGCCCATCAGGAAGCGAGCGACCCATGAGTGCACCGCCGCCTCCGACGACGACGCCAACGACGGTCGCGACGGTCTCCACGACGATCCCCACGACGCATGGCGCAGCGCTGCTGCTGCCGCACGAGTCGCTGGCGGCTTCAGTCTCTGCCGCTGTCTCTGCGTCTGCGTCTGCCTCCGCCTCCGCCTCTGCCGCTGTCTCTGGCGCAGGCGTCGGGGGCCTGACGCTGCGCAAGGAGGAGCGCTTCGGCACGCTGCAGGACGCGCTCGCGGTCGTCGAGTCGTTCGCCGCCGAGACGCAGCAGCGCCGCGTGCAGGTGCAGCAGTCGCGACGCGATGCCGCCGAGGGCGACGGCGACGACAGCGCGCAGAACGCCAACATCGTGGTCGTCGAGTGCGAGCACGCGCCCGAGTGCAAGTGGTTCGTGCGACTGTCGTACATCAAGAGCGAGAAGAAGTGGAAGATCTCGAGCATGAACACGACGCACCACAAGACGCACTGCACCGATGCGACGACTGGCAGCGCGACGTTCCAGCGGCTCATGCACGGCGACGTCGCGCTGGAGCACGGGGAGTCGGCGGCGACGCCCGCGGCCCCGCCAGCGCCCAGCGGCAGTCAGCACGTGCACACGGGCGCGACGTTCACTAGCTGGAAGGAAGCCGTGACGGCTGTCCGCGCGCTGGCGCATCAGATGGGCCGCCGCGCCGTCGCGGAGAAGCCCAGCGAGATGCTGCTAGACGGCCGTCCCATCGTCGTGCGTCGCGTGGTGTGCCAAAACCATCGCAACAGCAACTGCGAGTGGATGGTCGTGATGGAGGAAGTCGGCGAAGGCGCTGACACGTTCCGTGTGCTGTCCATGCACTTGCTGCACTCAAAGGAGTGTCTCGAGACGTGTAACTTCAGCGCTCGAAAGCGTGCACAGGCTCAAGCGCAGGCGCAGGCTCAAGCTCATGCGGTCGCCATGGGAGGCGCGGCGTCCTCTGTCTCGCAAGACTCACTTCTCGCCAACCCAGCGGCGTCGCTGCTTGTTGATGACCTCGCCAAGTACCAGCTGACCCACGAGATGCGCTGGAGCACGGGCAAGGAGGCGACCAAGGCGATCAGCGACTTTGCGCTCGTCGTGCAGCGCAAGCGATCCAAGCTCTGTAAGCGCAACAACGGCGGAAGCAACAAGAAGTACGTGTGCTCCGATCCCAAGTGCCTCTGGTTTGTGCAGCTGGTCAAGGGTTGGAAGTCCAAGAATTGGAAAATCTCTGCCATGAACCTGAAGCACTCGGACAACTGCGACGGCGAAGCCAAACCGACCGCCAGACAGCTCGCCGAACTTCGCTTCTTCCGTCAGGCGGTGATCACGCACTCGAAAAGCAATGGCAAGTTGCTCACCGATAACTTCCTCATGAACTCAGAGACCGGTATCAAGATTCCTCGGGGAATGGCGTATCGCGCACAGCGACTCGTGGTTGCTACCTCCACGGACGATCTCACGGAGAGCTACAAGTTTATTCCCAGTCTGTTAGAGGCATTTGGAAAGAAGAATCCAGGGTCGACGGTGGCGTATGAGAAGGATGAGCAGAACCATTTCGTGCGCGCGTTCATCATGCCAAACGCGATGTCCCTTGCGCTGCTTTGCATGCAGCAGATCTACGGTATCAAGGTGATCAACTACGACAGCGTGAGCTACACGGGGGCGCTGGTGCTGCTGATCGGGCGGGATGGCAACCTCCAAAGCCAGGTGTTGGCGTTCGCGCTGCTTCCAAACAGCGAGATGGAGCAGATGAAGTGGTTCCTGTCGATGACCATCAGCGCTGGCGTCCGCTATGACGGCTGCCCCGTGTTCTGCAGCCATAACCAAAACGGGTTGCTTCGGGCGTTGGCTCAGGAAGCCCGAAACGCGAAGATCATGTTTTGCGTTCGCAGCTTGATCGATGAGATTAATCGCGACAAGAGTATTCCGCGACTGGGGGCCCTCGAGGAACTCGTTTGGGAGATGCAGCGTCAAGACACAGAAGAAGGATTTCACAAGGTACTTGCGCACTTGGAAAGTCTCAATGCTCCGGCTGCCGCATTCCTCCGCGCTGTGCACCCCAAGAACTGGACGTACCACCACAATCGCTCCATTCGCTTGTTCAAGTGGTCGAGCACTGCTGCCGAGGAAGCAATTCGTGGGTCCGAGATCCTCACGAGCGACGAGGCTCCTTTCGACATGATGTATGGCTTTCTTGCGTTCCTCATGGACAACATTTTCAAGAAGAACCAGCTTGCGCACAAGATTCTCGCCGAAAACCCGCTACTCACGCCCGGCGCCGACGCGATGTATCGTCAGGAACTTCAGGAGTCCGAGCTGTACACCGTGCGTCTGTGTGACGAGCAGGTCGCGTTCACGTGGCGCACAGGAGAGCGCCCCAAGGTCACGCATCGCGTTGATCTCGCATTGCGCACATGTACGTGCGGCCAGATGTACCAGCTCGGCGTTCCGTGTCGTCACTTTATCGCTGTGAGCCTGCATTTCGGAAATGAGGCGATGCTGATGGAGGCGTTCGATTCGATCTACAAGGCCGCGACGTTCGCCGAAGTCTGCCGTAATCTCCGCATTGAGATTCCGGCGGCAGAAGATCTGAACAAGGACCCGTCGTTGCTGCCGGCGGCGTCGCTCAAGGGCGCCAAGTACCGCAAGCGCGCGCGCCCTAGCTCCTCAGAAGGAACAGTGGCGAGCAAGGGGCCGACGGGGCTGACGCTGCCGATGGTGATGAACGTCAACGCGCCGATGCCGATGGGACTGGGCATGCCGAGCCACATGCTCCCGCCTGCGGCGAAGGCGCCAAGACTGGAGTTTGACCCTGAGGTCGTCTCGGGGCTCACGGAGCTGGTGTGAGATCGCTGCGAGCGTGCTGTGTAATGGCTGTATTAATCAAAATAGTGCGTGACGAGTGCGGACCTGTTATCGTCGTGGAGCAGCTCACTTGGTCGTCGCCGCTGCCGCCGTCGCCGACTTGCGGTGCAGGACCTTCTTGCCCGAGGCGCCTGAGTCGCTCGCTTTGAGAATGCCGACGCCGCTCTTCTTGAGCTTGGCACCGACGCGCTGCATCGTTTTTCGCTTGAGCGCGATGCGGTGCATGTGAAGAGAGTTTTTCGCGGGTCTCGATCGCACGAGCACGTCGGACGAAAGCGGGAGGAACGGCGTCGACGTCTCTGGTGTCGACGCAGTGGTGCTGGCGCCAGAGCTGTGCACGCCGAGTCCAGGGAGTGAGATGCCATAGTTCTTCGCCAGGCAAAACTGCATGTCCTTGGCCTCGAGCACTGTCGAGCGGCGGTGCTTTGCCAGGCGACTCGAGAAGGAGACGACGTCTGCGACGAAGTCGTTCGCCATGTCGAGAAGGAGCTCCTCGACAGCCGGTTGGAAGCGGAAACGACCCTCCACGGAGCGAAGTAGCTCGCCAAGCTGGCGGTTCTCGTTGAGCGCTCGTGTTGTCGACACCAGCGTCGCAGAGCTGGCTCGCGCGGTCGACTGCGTCGGTCGCTTGGGCGACGTGTTCTTCGAACTGGCGTTGTTCGTGGCAGCGGTCGTCGACGACGACGCGGCAGCCGAGGAAGACGACGTAGATGAGACTGCTGTGGCAGGTGCCGTCGCCGTCGCCGCCGCCGCCGCCGCGGCGACCACGGGCAGCGGCGGCGGAGGGATGTACATCGACCCCGGCACGAGGCGCTGCTTCTTCTCGGCAGGAGGCATGTTGGTCAGTCGAGTCGTCCCATGTTGGTCGGCAACAGTCCACACATATACGGTTTTCTTACCGGTATAACCAAGGAAATACCGGTTTAATCGACACCCAGATTCAACCGCGTCAGTGGTACAGCCGTGCTGGTCCTCTGCGGGCGTCATGACGCCCGGGTGACGATTTCGTCGGTGTCGCTCCCCAATGCGCAACCGCATTTTCCTTTCCTTCTTCTCGCTTCGCTGCCCACGCCCACCCGTTTCCACAGTCTCGCGATGGTCATGCAGCGCTTCGCCTCTCTGCTCGTGCGCCCGACGGCGGCCGCGCGAGGACTCCATCTCGCGCGCGCGGCGTCGTCGTTCGCACACTCGCCATCATCGCTGCAGCGCCTCTTCGAGAACAACAAGAAGTGGCGCGAGGGCAAGAAGCTGCTGGACCCCGACTACTTCGACAAGACCTCCAAGGGACAGCACCCGCAGTACCTGTGGATCGGCTGCTCGGACTCGCGCGTGCCGGCGGAGGAGATCACGGGGCTCGCGCCGGGCGAGATGTTTGTGCACCGTAACGTCGCGAACATGGTCGTCGCCAATGACGTCAGCGCGCTGTCCGTGATCCAGTACGCGGTCGAACACCTCAAGGTGAAGGACATCATCATCTGCGGACACTACGGCTGTGGTGGTGTGCGTGCAGCGATGGACAACAAGCACCTCGGCTTGCTGGACAACTGGCTGCGCAACATTCGAGACGGTGCGTGAGCGGTGCGGGTGCGTTCTTGATGGACACGAACGTGAGCTGACCGATTGCCATCGACTGGTAACAGTGTGTCGTCTGCACCACGACGAACTGCTGCAGATTGACGACTCGGAGGAGCGACTGAACCGCATGATCGAGCTCAATACGATCGAGCAGTGCATGAACATCTTCAAGATCGGCCTCGTGCAGCGCCACCAGGTCAAGTACGGCTTCCCTCGCATCCACGGTCTCGTGTACAACATCAAGAACGGCGAGCTCAAGGAGCTCGACGTGGACTTCCAGTCGTACATCAAGAAGTACCGATCCATCTACCGCCTCCACGCGTTCCCGACCGAGGCGCCGCTGAACCGCGCGCAGCTGCAGTCCAACATGATCCGCTCGCTGATCGATGGCCACGAAGAGGAGACTGGACGCGTGAGCCTCAAGTACATCCACCGTGCGATGTTGAACGAGCCGCTGCTCTTCAGTGACTCGGAGGTGACTGCAGCCATCGCGGCTGTGGAGGACGATGAGACGGAGGTGCACGGGTCCATCGATGCGCATGCGCTGATGCGTCACTTTGAGAAGCAGCTTCAGGGCTCCATTCCGTCCAACTAACTGACCCGACTCCTTCATCATCCATGGATCATCCATTGGATGGGGAGATGGCATTTGTTTCATGTTAACGTAGCTCGTATTCTAAATACAACGTGTTCCTACTCAGGCCACCATCATGAAAACTGATGTACCCAAAGCATCGATCGTGTATCAGTCAGCACAAGATGAAGGGCTGTCAATCACTGCTGTGCCGTGTCGCTCAGGAGGCTTGTCCGCTCAATGTACATTAGGTCTCTCTCTCTCTCTCTCTCTCTCTCTCTCTCTCTCGGGATGTCTACCCGTACTCTCGCTGCTCTTAAATTAATGGGATGATTGAGCGGACGACACGCGGACGCAACTGGTATTATTATGTTGGAAATATCGAGTAGAACGTTGGAAAAATGGAGCAGACACTGCGTGCTCAAGGGAAGCGCTGGCGCAATCCAAGCCAAACACCGAGCTGGCGGCGACGCTCAACGACAGTTGCTCCTGCTGGGGTTTGTCCATAGGCTACTAATATCGCGTCCACGTCTTGGCGTGACAAATGCTTCAAGGCGTCTGTCGTGAGTGGGAACGCAGCCGTTGGGCCGTTGGGTACGACACCGTCGTCGTTCACGAGTGGCTCGATCGCAATGCCGTCTTGAGAAATCTGACCATTGATTAGGCGCGAAATGTTGCGAGACTCACTACAACAACATTCGTCAGAAAAACGGCTGCAATGGTCACGCAACGTGGAAAGGGAAACGTACGCATGCCGAAGCACTTGCTGGCCTCGCTGCACAGCGTTGTGGTTGTGTTGCACGATATCGTGAATTTCTTGCAATGCGTTCTGGTGTTGCTGAAAGTCATCTCGGAGTCCTTGCAATGCGTTCTGGTGTTGCTGAAAGTCATCTCGGAGTCCGTGCAATGCGTTCTGGTGTTGTTGAAAGTCATCTCGGAGTCCTTCCAATGCGTTCTGTGTTTGTCGCGCAGTGTTCTGTTGTTGTTGAAAGGCATCTTGGAGTCCTTGCACAGCGTCCTGCAGAGGTCGCAGCGCTGCAGCAAACCAGGCAGGTGCCCCAGCTCCAGCATACAAATGTGCTGCGTGCTCACTGACGATAGCGTGGTGACGAATCGCTGCCGATTCCACTTCAGCAACTGTGACGGATGGGGCTGCCAGATTGGCGCGCTTGAGCTTCTTCCGTGCGCGGTAGTCGTCCTTCGCTCGAGCAATATCTGCCACATCTAACGCACCACCTGCCACTACCCGTGGCGCTCCGGCAGGGACAACATCAAGGGCGTCCGCGTTCGCGAGATCAGGGAGCGGTGGAATGTTGACGCCATGCTTGGCCATCGTGCAGATAGTTTTCCTTGTGTTTTTTCCCTTTCCTTGCAAGAATGGGAATGCTTTCGGTGGGACAGTTGAGAGCTTGGGAAAGGAAAACCTCGTCAATTCTTCTGAATTGCTACCATGGACCACATCAGTTTTGTCTGGGTCACACTTTCGCCAACGGCACTGCTTGTGTTTCCAAGCACTCACCGAACAAAGACGCACTCTTGACAGGAAACGAGCACAGGGAAATCTATCTGCACGATGGCGACGTACCGCGTCAACATTCCACCGCTCCCTGATCTCGCGAACGCAGACGCCCTTGATGTTGTCCCTGCCGGAGCACCACGAGTAGTGGCTGGTGGTGCGTTAGATGTGGCAGATATTGCTCGAGCGAAGGACGACTACCGCGCACGGAAGAAGCTCAAGCACGCCGATCTGGCAGCCCCATCCGTCACGGTTGCTGAAGTGGAATCGGCAGCAATTCGTCACCACGCTATCGTCAGTGAGCACGCAGCTCATTTGTATGCTGGAGCTGGGGCACCTGCCTGGTTTGCTGCAGCGCTGCGACCTCTGCAGGACGCTGTGCAACGAACACAGAACGCTGTGCGATCTCTGGAGAGCACTCTGCTACAAACCCTGAAAGCTGAGCAATCTCTGCTGGACACCACGCCACAAGCCCAGGACGTGCTTCAGCATGCGTACGTTTCCCTTTCCACATGATGTCATCACGGTAGCCGTTGTTCTGACGAATGTTTCGGTAGTGAGTCTCGCAACATTTCGCGCCTGATCAATGGACAGATTTCTCAAGACGGCATTGCGATCGAAGAACTCGTTGACAACACCGGCGTCGTACCCAGTCGGTTCCCCGCCACGACACACGATTTGAAAAACTTGCCGCGCGCTGACGTGGACGCGATTCTAGCAGCCTACGGACAATTCCCAGCAGGAACCCTCGACGAGCGTCGCCGCCAGCTCGGCAGGTGGCTTGGATTGCGCCAACGCTTCCCTTGAGCAGTCAGTGTCCGCTGCATGTTTCCGACGCTTCACCTGATAAGTAGTTGCTCGCATATTGATAAATGATCGACGCGAAATGAATTGCCATGCCTCACCATCTTCCACGACCCGCATCACAGTGTTAAACGGCGCCTCCGATCCCATTCTTCGGTCCCCCCACTCGAGTGACGTCGCACCACTGCGCACAGACGCCATCATGGACGCCCCGCCACCGAGCAAGCGCCAGCGAACGACCGCCGCCGTGGCGGTGGCTGTGTCACCGTCAGAGGCTCCACGGGCGCTGGCTCCGCTTGGCTTCCACCTCACGCGGCTCCAGAATGCGCCTGCCGCCCACAACTGTGACGTCTCCTTGACAAATGCCATGCGGTTTCCTCACGCTCATGGCCGATTGCATGCACAGTGTACGCCGTCGGGATCAGCGACCTGCTCAGTGGCGAGTTCTCGCGCGTGCTGCTCACCAACTACATGTACGACCTCGCGTGGCTCTTCAACGAGTGTCCGCGCCTCGCGGACGTCCCCGTCGTGCTCGTGCACGGTGAGCGCGACCGCGAGGCCATGCAGCACGACTGCCGAGGCTTCACGAACGTCACCGCTGTCGCACCGCGACTGCCCATCGCGTACGGCACGCACCATACGAAGATGATGGTCGTGGTCTACGCCACGAAGGTGCGCGTCGCCATCTTCACCGCCAACTTTATCCCCATCGACTGGAACAACAAGACGCAGGGCGTTTGGTTCCAAGACTTTGAGCTCGCGACCATCGGTGAAGACGACGAGGAAGACGAACGCAAGCGCGCTGACCTCAGCGCTGGTGCGGGGGTTGAGCCTGTTGTCGACTTCAAGCGAGACCTCGTTGAGTACCTCTCGACGCTCGGCGCTCCCGTCGTCGCGTTCTGCAGAGAGCTCGAGCGATTCGACTTCTCGACCGCCACCGTCGCCCTCGTTCCGTCCGTTCCTGGGTATCACACCGGCGCAGGTGCGTGCGTCCCAAGGGTCTCAGCCTCTGCATTTTGACTCGCTCAGGGTTGTGTTGAGTGGCGTTCTATCAGCCAAGGACAAGTACGGACACCTTCGTGTCCGACGGTGCGTTGTGTTTGCGTAGGACACAGTCACGTGGGTGCTGACTGACAGCTCCATTTCATCAGTATTCTACAGCATTTTAACGTGCCCCGTTCAGATCACCCGCTCATCTGCCAGGTACGTGCGCACTCGCATCCAGGGGCAATTCATTTGCATCAAAGCACCACGAGTTGTTTTTGATCTAGTTCTCGAGCCTCGGGTCCTTGGACGAGAAGTGGCTCTTTGGGGAGTTTGCAGAGAGTCTGATGCCACGCCCTCTTCCGACGATCACGCCAATGCCCATCAAGTCACTGCATATCGTGTGGCCGTCGGTCGATGACGTGGTACGTGTCTGCAGTGGCGTTATCATGTCATTATCGCAATGCAGTCAACCACCAACGTGACTTCGCTTGGTGCGTAGCGCAATTCGATTGAAGGCTGGCACGCTGGGCGTGCTGTGCCGTGTCCGCTCAAGAACATGAAGCCGTTCCTTCACAAGTACCTCCGCAAGTGGACACCGCCTGCTGCGCTGCATCGCCAGAACGCGATGCCGCACATCAAGACGTATGCGCGCTTTGATCCGTCGCAGCCCGGTGTCGTCGACTGGGCGCTGCTCACGAGCTCGAACCTGAGCAAGGCTGCGTGGGGCGCTCTGCAGAAGAACGGCACGCAGCTCATGATCCGCTCGTACGAGCTCGGCGTGCTGTTCCTCCCCCAGTTGAGCTCTCGTTCTCTCGGGCAGTTGAAGGTGATCGGCGTTGACAACAGCAGTGCAGAAGCGTCGTCGTCAACCGTGTACCTCCCTTTGCCGTACGGCTTTCCGATCAAGACGTACGACCCCGCGCGCGACGAGCCGTGGGTCTGGGACCTCGTACGGGAGGACCCGGATATCTACGGCAACTGCTACATTCCTCACTAGTGACACAGACGAACGCGTGGAACTCTAAGCGTCTTGCTCGAGCGACGAAATGACGGTCATGACTTCTTTTCGCTGATGGAAGAGCTGCCGCGCGACGTCTCGAGGGATCGACGAGCGCGAGTCATCGGGCAGCGTCGACGCCGAGGACGACGCCGACTCGGACTCGGACAGGTGCCGCAGAAACGCCTTCTGCGCGGGTGATCGACGCTTCTTGTCATCAGCAAGAGCCGATGGGTCCGAGCCGTCTATCTCCAGGCGCAGCGAGCTGTCACGAGGCGCGAGAGCAGACTCTGGCGTGGTCCTAGCGTCTGACGTTGGTGTCGACGAAGATGTCGAAGATGTCGCCAGCGGCGGACGAACCGACTGGTGGATGACGCGCAGTCGCTGCTGAAGCATCGCGCGGCGTTCCTGGATCACGCGGCACCTCGCCTGCAGGCGTCGCACGCTAGACGGCAAGTCCTGAGGTGTGGGAGGTCGCTGGTACCGCTTCTCAAACTGCGCGTGCCACGCAGTGAGGTCACGCGTATCGCGCTGCAGCTGGTCGTCGCAGGACGCGCACTCCTTGTCCAGCAACTCCTGCACGAGATCGCGGAGCTGAAGCCGTCCGTCGGGATGACTGTTCTCCTGTACGAGTCCGAAGCGATGCGCGCAAACCTCGTTTAGCGTTGTCGTCGGTCGCAGCAGCAGCGAGGCGAAAGCGTGCTCGGGGCTGCGGATCGGAAGCAACGCAAGCAGCGCGTCGTCGTTCAGCAACGCGCCGCGCACGCGAACGCCCGTGAGCATCTCAGTCATCATGTATGCGATTGAGCGTAATGGTGCACAGGCGCTGGAGGAGCTTTTGGAGCGATGGGAAGCGTGGCGCTGGAGCACCGAGCGTGCAATCGTATTGTCTTGCAAGATGCTGCGGGAGTTGGCGTGAGAGACAGAGGCTGTGCGCCATACAACACTACACGTGAGAATGCGTACTCTTGATCGTAGAGACGAGCAATGCAGTCCGTGGAAGGGAACCATCCCGAGAGTTGAAGGTGACCACCGTCGCGGAGGAAGACAGACAGCAGCGAGATCTGGAGGAGCGACGTGAGCAAAGGAGAGGAGAGACGTGGGGTACCGAGTCGGTCGTGAGGTCTCCGTACCTCATCTATGACTACGTCACTCTGCGAGAGTCACGGAGAAACAGTCAGTGACGTTAGGGCAGAGACCAAGAGTGTCTCCTACTACCTCGTGTAAGACGCGGACAGCGTCCAGGATGGCGCGTACGTAGCTCCTCACGACCATGGGATGCAGTCGCCCAAACTCGCGCACGAGCCTGCGAGAGAATAATGTAGAGAGTGGCGTCGATACAGCTCAAGAGCGAGTCGCGCGTACGTACGTCAGCAGTGTCTTGGCGAGTCCCCCGCCGTTTGTCGCCAGCAAGACGCGGTTATTGGCCTCGTCCACTAGCACTTGATCATAGACGCAGACACGCTCTGCAGAGACGAGAGCGTCCTTGCGAAAGCGCGAGAGGTCCAGCGATAGCTCTGACACCAGCACGTGCAGCGCCGGCGCTGACGGAGCTGCGATGACTTCTGCAATGCCTTGTCGACCGCTTGGTTCAGCGACCACCGCCTTGTGAGTCCACGTGACACGCAGCCAAGTGCACACACACACACACACATACAAAGATGCATCTCAAGCGACGCACCTGCCGCGTTCTACGGTGCTGACGATGCGTCCAAGACGCCCAAACGCCAGCGCGTCGACGCCAACATGGAGCTGCTGCATGGGTCATCGAGCGCAATCCGGAGGCCGCGCACGAAGCGTCGTCAGGTCCATGTGGACATGAGAAACGGTCCAAATGGACCCCGTGACACGCTGCGTGTCGACTGTCGCCTGGGCGTCACAAGAAGCTTTCGCGGCGCGTCATGTGGCGCAGCTTTGCACCGGAGTCAAAAAAAGTGGGACCATCACTCGGCGTTTGCGCAAAAGCCGAGGTTTTTCAGGATTCCACCTCATTCCTCCGCCGCGGCACGTCCGTCTCCGCCGCCGACACTTTCCAACAGAACCAACCTCCAACGAACTAACTCCAACTGTCACCTGCGACCATGGCGAGCCGACCGATCCGCGTGCTGAGCGAGCGCATCATGAGCCGAGGCTTCGAGCCCACGGTCGCGCGACTGATGGAGAATGTACGTACATACTGCAGGCGCCTGTGGTGGAAGCGGTGAGATGGAGGCTGATGGTGTGATGTCGTTGGGGTTTTGAAAACGGCAGGTGCAAAACGTCGTGCGCAAGCAGCCGGGTCTCCTGTCGCTCGAGACGCTCAGCGATGTGCATGACCACCACAAGTATGTCGTGCTTTCGGAGGTTGGTACATTAGCGGTTGCTTCGGTCGTGAGCTTGGTGTCCCTCAGACTCACGTGTATGATCTTGATTCGAATGTTTACCTCTTTTCAGTGGAAGTCCCAGAAGGACTACGACAACTGGGTCAACAGTGAAGACTTCAAGAAGTGCACGGAGAAGATCAACGAGGTGCTGGATGTGCCTGGCAAGCGAACAACCATCTTCAAGCGGCCGAACGAGGACATCTTCCTCCTGTAAATATACGGATGCGACCTCCGTCGAGTAACTGTCTTGCGACGCATCACGCGACGACGAACTGGTCTGTACGCAACATTGTTGCATCTCGACCCCTCTGTCAATTCTTCCCACGATTAATCTATTGAGAATCTTGATTTGCATTTGCTTCCATTTGTTCGATTGATCATGGAGCCATGTTGTCATGCTGCTGGCGATCTTGACCTGCCCCTCCACGCGGAAAATGAATCCATACTGCTTGCAAGTGGTGTGGTGCACACCGTTTTACCGATCCAATACCGGTTTTTGGAGCTGTTCGTTTGCAACTTGCACTTGGGGAGCAAGCAGAGCAGTGGCGCCATCATCAGACTTGGATTCCTCAGCAGCGCGCAAGAAGACGTCTCTGCCCCCTCGCGTGACGAGTGACGATGGTAGTGAACCGCCTCCCGAAGAACACGATCAAGGTCATCAGCGAGCGCGTGATGAGCCGAGGGTACGAACCGGCGGTCGCGCGCCTCATGGAGACGGTCAAGAACAAGGTGCGACAGCAGCCTGGACTCGTCAAGGTCGAGACCTTCAGTCAGGTGGACGACAACCACAAGTATGTCGTCTTCTCCGAGGTGCGTCGGTCTATCAGTCGTAGCTTCTTCGCTTGCGTATCTCGATGCTAATGTCTCGGGATACCAGTGGCGAACGCAAGAAGACTATGAGCGCTGGGTTGGGAGCGCGGAATTCAAGGAATGCAGGCAGCAGATCAACCAGCTCCTCGATGTTCCTGGCGAGCGCACGCGCGTCTTCCGCGCTCCGAACGAGGACATATTCCTCTTGTAGAGAGACAGAGAGGGCTTTCAAGCAGCAGACGTCAAGTCATGTTCGAGTTCCGTAGCCCTTCATTGCTCTATGGAATGTAAAGTGAGTCTGCGATGGAAACGGAATGGAAGAATGCAGTTTCCACTCGCTCCTGCGGTTAGGACGACGAGGACGTCTCTGTTCCCGTCTTGCTCTGAACGAATCTCTTTATCCGATCGACGGTATCGCGCACCGTCTTGGAGAAGGTGTGGGACTTGCACGCCGACTCGCCCTTCTCCGCGAGCTCCTGCTCCTCCTTTAGGAACTCCTGCATGAGCTCCTCCTGACGAGGGGTGAGCGACCTGTTCAAAACACAAACGCCGCGTCAAGTCCCGAATCAAATCGCCACACAACGCAACGAAAGGAGCAGCAATAAACGTACTTGGGCACCTGCACCTGCAGGTTCACCATCTGCGACCCACGGCGGTTCGAGTTGAGCTCCTTGATGCCCTTGCCACGCATCTGAAGCACCGTATCAGGCTGCGTGCCCTTGGGGATCTACAGCAAATACATCGAGGCATGCGTCATGAGCATCTCCAGGTACTGCAACTACAACACACACCAGCGCATGACTCACCTTGAGCTCGACCTCACCAGTCAGCGTCGGCACGACCACAGAGCCGCCGAGCACCGCTTGAGCAATCGAGATCGGGACGTCGACGAAGACATCGGTCTTTCGTCGCTTGAAGAACGGGTCCGGATGCACCGAAATGCCGACGTACAGGTGACCAGACGGACCGCCGTGGACGCCGGGTTCACCCTGGTGCGCCAGTCGCAGGTTCATGCCCTGGTCGACGCCCTCGGGGATCTTAACCTCCACTGTGCGTGGCTTCTTGACGGTTCCCTTGCCGCGACACGTCGTGCACGGCGACTCGATGATCGATCCAGAGCCACGGCAGCGGCGGCACGGCGTCTCAACCGCGAAGAAGCCCTGCTGCATGATCTCGACGCCGGAGCCATTGCACGTCCGGCACGTGACCTTGCTGGTGCCGGGCTTGGCGCCGGAGCCGTCGCAGGTGCCGCACTCCTCGTTCGCAGTGATGTGCAGGTCGCGCGTCGTGCCGTTCACAGCCTCCATGAAGCTGAGCGTCACATTCACCTGGATATCGGCTCCGCGCTGCGGCGCGTTGGCGCGGCGGCCGCGACCGCCGAAGGCCTGGTCGCCAAACATGGACGCAAAGTCGCCAAAGATGTCCTCGAAGCCCTGGAAGTCGCCGGGTCCACCGCCGCCACCAAAGCCGTTCGGGTCGACACCCGCGTGTCCGAAGGTGTCATACTTGCTGCGCTTGTCGTCGTCGCCCAGCACCTCCCACGCCTCCGTCGCTTCGGCAAACTTCTTGGCGGCCTCCGGGTCGTCCTTGTTCGTGTCCGGATGGTACTTCTTGGCGAGCTGGTAGTACTTCTTCTTGATCTCCTGCTTGCTGGCGTCGCGCGAGACGCCGAGCACGTCGTAGAAATCGCGCTTCTGGTCCGCGGCGACGCGCGTGCTGTGGAAGTGGCGGCGCTCGTCTCCGAGCGATGACGGCGTCGCAGCGGCGCCAGCGATCGTGCGGAACGCGCGCGACGGCGCGTGCGTGTTGCCAGCGCGCAGGCAGTGGCGCTTGGTGGCGAGTCGCACGCAGAGCTGTCGCGTGCGGAGCGCCGAGCGATGCATCATCGATCACTCGATCTTGGTCTCCGTTTCACTGATCCACTTGTGCGGTGGCAGCGTCAGCGGCCAGCCAACGAGCGGCTCCGAGTGCCAGAACAGGGTGCAAAACGCGCGAATTCGCGTAAAAAGAAGGTGTATTTGAGATTCTAGAATCCAACAGTCATTCAAAGGGGGTTAAACACTCGAGATAGTGTCATCGAGGAAGGTCACAAAGGATCCAGGAGATCCTCCGATGTACAGTGTACAGTCGAGTACGCACCACTTGCAGCGCACGAATATGTCGAAGAGTGATCGGAGGTCCTGCTTTCGCTGCTTCGTTGCAAAGGAGAAAGACGTGTCGTCCCAACCTGTAGTGACTGACGTGCGCGATCCCGCACAAAACGCTCGCAGGCGTCTTCCCAGTTGACTGGCCCACTCCCGTACCACAATGCGTCCTTCAGTGCGAACGACCAACACGACGCCATCAAAGTACAGGCCATGTAGATCGCTACATTTGATGTGCGGCACTCTCGAAGTTCGGTACAATTAGCACTTGCATCACCGTTTGCATGCACGCGAGCTCGTTTTGCGGTATGTGTTGCGAAAAGCACCGCATCAAGAGGCCTCGACTTCAATGTGATTGCTCACTTTATATTAGTGGTCGTCAAAATAACACACAATGTCGCTGGTCGTTCCGCGGGGCGTTGAAGGAGATACCGATTGTCAGAGCAGCTACGCAACACTCGAGTCTGTTAAACGACCAGGATCCACACAACCACGAGAGGCGCGAAAAAAGCACGTACTGGAGCGATTAGTTGTCGGCATCCTTCGGTGACGCTGTGAGGTAGTGGAAACCCACGAGCGAGACCATGATCACTGCGCCAAGGCAGTTCACGAACGTCATGAGCATCTCGTCCATCTCGTCGCTGTCACACAACGCAAATAAAAAGAAAGGAAAGAAGAACGGGTGCAATCAGTCAGTCAGTCCGTCTCCTTCGCGTCGCGACATGACGCGCTGCGCTCGCAGCCGACTCGGTTGGTGTCGCAGGCCCGCAGCACCGACCGTGCGACGCTCACGCCGCAGCAACTCGCGCGCGACTCACTTGCTCATCGTGTCGAGGGATCCAGTTGCGATGCTGCCTGCTGCCTCGTGTCAGCTCGTGTTGACCCGATTGTCACAATAATACTATTCTGTCTGTCACGGAACGACTCACTTTCCATGAAATCACTTATGTGGACGCATCTTTCATGGAAACTCCTGTGCGTGCACCTGATTATCCGCGCGCGATGACATCAACACGCGGCTGCGACGTTTGCAGGCGCCGATGGCCCGCGCGACACTCCACGAGTGGCGGATGATCAACTCAATGATCATCAAAGCAGTCTGTCGATACGAGCCACAGCACGGTTGTCTTGTTGCCATCGTGGGGCGTCTGCTCTGCGCTCGGCTCCCATCCTCTTCAACCCCCAAGGACGGAACGAACGAACTGCATGTTGTGCGTGTCGCTGCGGCGCTTGAAGCAAGCGGCAGCGCTCCTTCTATTTTGGAGATGACGAGCGTTTCAGTGAATAGGGTCAGCACGAGAGAACACGACGCTCTCCACATCCCATGCGCCATGGCTCTCATTTCCGCGATCGCCCGGAACACCGCGCGTCTTCTCCATCGTCTGGTCTGATCCGCTGCTATATATTCTCCCGCTCGCTCGGATCGGAAGATCGCCCATCCGCTCATCCGCCCTCAACCAGCGCCATCTCTAGAGTCTCGCGCGCCGCGTCCCTCTTGTCTGCAGTCCGAAAACGCATTCGGGGATTTGTGGCGTCGCCATGTCCGACCTCCAGGCGCAGCGCCTGCAGCGCGTCTTCGAGAACGCCAAGCGCTCGCTCAACATCGAGACGCAGGTCTGCTTCTCGGGACACCATGCGCAGACCACCATGTACCACATGGACATCTCCTTTCGGTCGACGCGCAACAAGTGGAGCATCGCTAAGCGCTACTCCGAGTTCTTCAAGGTGCGGCGCACGCTGCAGAAGTACCTCAAGCAGTACCGCCACCAGTTTGGCGAGGAGCTCACCGTGCCGCTGAAGGCGCTCGAGACAGCGCTCGAGGCGCACTTCCCACGCCGCCACCTACGGCACGACACGCCCGCGATCATCGAAGAGCGCAAGCCGGCACTCGAGTCCTTCGTGCAGCTTCTGGTGAAGGTCATCTCGTCCATTCCGCTGTCGGATTCGGCGCCGTTGCACGCACTGAGTCCAACGGCCGCGAGCGAGCAAAGCGCGATGGTCGTGCCGCTCTCGCGCGAGGCGGAAAGTATGACAGTGCTGTACCAGATCTTGCGCGACTTTCTCGAGTACCCGGACAAGCAAATCGAGAGCGAGACCAAGCTCAAGCTGGCCGTGCTCTCGCTCGAAGACGTGGTCGTGAGCTCAAAGAGCAACATCCTCGAGACCAGCGAGTGCCTGAGCGAGTGCTGCAGCATCTGCCTCGCCGAGTGGAACGACGAGGAGTGCGCGGACATGAACGTCGTGAAGCTCCCGTGTCTGCACGCGTTCCACGAGGAGTGCCTCATGGAGTGGCTCCACGGCAACACGCACTGCCCCATGTGCAGGGATGAGCCGGTGCTCACCTCGACGACCAGCTAGATTTGTAATTCCTCCGAAACCAATGGACTATTCTATGAAATCACATCTTAGGTTCGCATCACGTACTTAGCAGCGCAGCACCAGTGGCTTGAGCAGTCTCACACCCGCGCTCTCAATCGCCAACACACACAGTGAACATGCTGCTGCCAGTGCGTCGCCTGTATATTGACTGGGAGCTCAGCTGGGTGGCTCCGGCGACGGGATCCTGGTGATTGACTGGGGGTTTGTATGCGACAGGTGATCGAGCGCTTCGCCGAGCTGGGCTGGCAGCCGTTCGCGGACCCCGGGGAGACCTTTGAGCTCTTCACGGTCGCCGGCATCTTCAAGCGCTTCGACATCGACACGCGCCTGCCGACGGACAGCGGTGCGCAGCAGCTCGTGCAGCGCAACGCGCTGCTCGACGTCTGTCTCGGCAGCGGCCTCGCGCACCTCATCGTCGCGTACGTCCACGCGGCCACCGACAGCAGCGTCGCCAGCGGCGTCGTCGGCAAGCACTACGTGCTCAAGGACCCGATCGCCGTGCAGCAGTGGCTGCGGCGCCGCGTGGAGGCGCTCGAGAAGCGCGTGGACACCGAGATCGCGCGCTACGGCGAACCGCTGACGCCGACGCCGACCGACGCCAAGAAGCGCGCGCATCTGTCGAATCATGGGGCGGCGCCGAGCCATTCGACGGTGCAGGACAACGCGATCCGCGAGCTCAGCGGGCTGCGCGCGGTCGCGATGGCGCTGATCGAGCGCCTGCAGGAAGGCTCTCGGCAGCTCGGCGCCCACGTGCGCTCGGTGCGCGTGCCCATGAGCAGCTCGGACCGTCCGGACGTGCTGCTGCAGCAGACGGAGCTCGCGCGGCTCACGAGCGACGGCGTGCAGCACCTGCTCGAGCTGCTCTTCCGCATCCAAGCGGCGACGCTGTCGTGCCAGTGCGTGCTCTGGCTGCACGAGCGCCGGCTGCGCGTGGACGCCGATCTGTGGCAGGAGTTCTACTACCAGGCGCGCACAACGCGCGCTTCGCTGCGTCAGGACTTTGAGGGCTCGTACCAGGTCGTGTTGTCGTCCATCAGCAACAGCGACATCGCGTACCCGTCGCTGCTCATCGAGCTCGTGCTGCAGAACGCGAACGTGGCGCCGCAGCTGAGTGCACCGCCGCGCAGTCTCGCGGAGCTGCTCACGCATCTGCTGCGCGCGCCGCGGATCCAGGACGAGATCTCGCGCTTCTACGGCGACGAGCTCGCGCACGAGCCCGTGGAAAGCTACTTCCGCGTGCAGGTCGCGCTGCTGCTCTACTTCGCGCTCGACCTCGCGTACCTTCACGCGGTGCAGACGGACCGCGTGGCGGCGATGACGGCGACCGACCTCGTGGCGCACCTGCTCGACGTCGCCGACTCGTTCGCGGCCGCGATGGGCGTGCGCGACGACATGAAGGCGACGCTCGTGGCGCTTTGGCTCGTGGAGAACGCGACCAACGTCGCGGTCGGTGGCAACGCAGACGAAGATGGAGATGGTGACGGGGAGACGCGGGACGCGCGGCCGCTGTACCAGGCGGCGGTCACGCGGCTGCTCGAGTCGAGCGCCATGCACCTGCAGAAGGCGTCGGGGCTCGAGTCCGACCTCATCCTGTACATGGCCGAGACGCTCGTGCACCGCGGCGAGAGCTCGTTCGCGTGGAAGATCTGGACGGCGTTCGACCTCAACCTTGCAGCGCTCCCGGCCGTCGCGACCGAGTACGCCGTGATGGTCAACCTCGAGCTCGGCGCCTGGGAGCGCGCGCTGTCGGTCGTGCGCGCCACGCGGCGGCTCGACCTGCTGCCGCTCGTGTTCAAGTGGCTCGTGCGCAGCGCCAAGATGCGCGACTTTGTGCACCACACGACGCTGTCGCCGCGCGAGGAGCGCGTGTTCGACGCGTTCATGATGGGCGACCGCGCGCTCGCGGACGCGCTCAGCGACGAGGCCATCCGCAAGGCCGATCTGCTCGTGATGTACTACGTGCTGCGCAACCGCTTCGACGACGCGTGGGCCGCGCACCATGAGCACCTGGCGCTGCTGCGCGAGAGCACCGCGGGCGATGTGCACGTCGCGCAGAGCGTGCTCGGCCGCGCGAGCTTCCAGGCGCGCGCCGCGCTGCTGCAGAACATGCGCGCGGAGCCCGTGGAGCTCGCGTCGCGCGAGTTCCGCTTCAAGCGGTCGACGACATCGACGGCGACGGCGCGTGCAGCGCTTCCGGCGTCGACCAGCGACCGCGTGATGAACGAGGCGGACGTGCTCATGCTCGCGGGACAGGAGGAGCCCTCGGCGTCCGCGTTCTCGACCATGATGCGCGACGGCGACCACGACGACGACGATGAGGACCACGAGATGACGGACGCTGCTCCGCGTTCGACGACGACGACGGCGACGACGACAGCGGCGACCGCGGCAGCGGCGGCCGCCAGCGCAGCCCCGACGCCGTCGCCCAAGACGCCGCCACGACCGAGCAAACCGTCGGACTACTCGCCCGGCATCTTCTCCAGTCGGTCGTCGCACCCGCGTCCGACGCCCAAGCCCAGCGACCAGCCAGCGTTCCAGCGCCACGGGTCCTGGGCGGGAGACGCGAGCACGCCCGCACGCGCGCCGCGTTCGACGGTGCCCATCGGCTCCGTCGACTCGAGTCCCGACTCCCCACCGCAGCCGCGCCGCCGCCACTCGCTCGACTCGTCGGCGCAGGCGATCTCGCAGACACTGCGGTTTGGCGTATCGCCCGCCGTCTCGACGTCGACCTTTCGCCCGAACGAGGCGCCGTCGACTGGTACGTCGCTCGCTTTGATCTGCTTGTTCAGGAGTGAGTGTGTTCATGACTGACGTTGATGACTCGATGTACAGAACGTCGTGCGCAGATGCTCGTGACGCCGCCGACGCGCTCGCGCTTCAACAGCTCGTTCTCGTCGCTGCCATCGACCTCGAGATCCGCTGCAGACACGGACGGTGCGTGTGTTCTCCATCTCTCTCGGCTCTCTCTCTCTCTTTCGTGTCAACTAACTCACCCTTCCTGGTCTCCAGAACTGGCGCTGCGTCCTCGAGTCGAGTCCATCGACGCGACACCAGTGGACGTTCAGGTCGGCGTCTCGGGGCTGCGCGCTACTGCTCCCTCGCACGCAGCGCCGACGTCGCCAGCGTCGACGGCGGCTGCGGTGACCACTCCGCCGTCCTCGATCGCGGCGTCGGCATCGGCGGTCGCGACCACCAGCAGCTCGTCGGCGTTCGAGACCCCCAAGCGCTTCCAGTTTGTGCGCGAGCCTCCGCAGACAGACTCGCGACTGGGCGCGCGACCGCAGGAGCCGCCGCGCTCGCCAGCCACGCAGGAGCTCGAGGCGATGGAGCTCGAGAAGATCGACGAGGAGTTCAGCACACCGTCGCGCCCGCGGCCGCGCAGGAAAGAGCCGTCGAGCGCGCCTGTGCGTCGGAACCCGCGCCGCTCCTCTCGCACTGTGTACTAACTAGCGATAGAGGCTTCTCACTCTCTCTCTCCCTCTTGAACTCCTTGCCATCGGTCAACAGCCAACAAATACAACCAACGCAACTAACAGAAAGAGCTCTTGGGATTGATTCATCGCGGACGCCTTCTACGCCTCCTCGTCCTCCCGCAGCACGCGACCCTCCGATGGCACGAGCAGCGGAACGCCCTCGCGGATGGGGTACGCGACGCGGATCTCGGGGCAGATGAGCAGACCGCGCGACGCGTCGTAGCGCAGCGGGTACTTAGAAATCGGGCACACGAGGTGCTCCATGACGCTCTCGTCCAGCAGCTGCTCGACCTGTTGGACGCCGCTGTCACTGCTGGACGCCGACAGCCAGCGGCACGCGACGCGATGTGTTGCGGGGCGCAGGGCACTTGTCTTGATGCTCACTGCGCGCGAGCGGAGCGAAGTCACGAGAGGGCTCATCATCGTGGCGTCGTCGGTGGTTCGGTTCGTTCACTTGAGTGAGAGGCAATGGAGCGCTGAGGCTGAGTCGAGGTAGACTCAGAAATGAGGAGTGATCCTTCACCGCTGTTTAGGAACACTGTAATTCCCTACACAAGACTAATTAATATATATAACGAAGCATTGAATGTTAATAAACAGAGGCTGATTCTTCTCCGTGTTCTCGCTTCAACACTTCTCCAGTCGAAAAGATCTCCTCCCGACGCCAAGAGCGAACGACCATGAGCTCGTCCAAGAAGGCGCTGCTGTCTCTCGATGAAGACGCGTCCGAGCGATTGCTCGCAGGTGAGTGCTGTGTTCATGACGGAGCGTCTCCCGAGAGCCGAGAGCCGCTTCCACCACCAACGTACCAACTCACGAGCTCTCTCTGGAGCGCAGACGTGAGCGATCCCGAGTCGAGCGAGTCGCCGATGCTCGTGCGCCGCCGACGCAACGCACGCACGATCTGGTGCGCGATCGTGGCGCTCACGAGCGGCATCCTCATCTTCATCGGCATCCTCACGATCCTGCGCGCCGTGCAGGACGCCAACAACCTCGTGCCGACCAAGTTGCCGCGCTTCCCCGTGAGCTACGAGGCCAGCGTCATGGTCAACATGCCGTACATCAACCTGCAGGAGCCGCTGTACGCGCACGTCGACGAGATGCGCGGCGTGCAGAAGCTCAGCTACTACGGCGACACGGACGTCTACATCTTCAACGCGACGGGGCCGTCGTACCAGATCATCCCCGTCGGGCACGAGCTCCGGTGTTTCGTCAGTGACCCGGCGCCGCTGCAGCACGTGTTCCCCGCCAACATGTCGGTCTTTGAGCCGCAGCACGGCGTCACGCTCATCCGTGGCCGCTCGTGCCTCAGCTGGCGCTACGTGACACCTGGCGACGGCCCCACGGCCGACGGACTGAAAGGGCAGTACACGCTCTTCGTGGACCAGCACTCGGAGGAGCCCGTGCGCTTCCACTACGTCGGGCGCAGCGACATGCTCGGCGGCAGCCACGTAGACGAGTACTTTCTCGACTACGAGTTCATCCGCGCTGGTCCCATTGATGAGCACGTCTTCACAGCGCTGCCGTCGCTCATGAACTGCACCAACCTGAGCGACTTTCACGGTCCCACGCGTGCCCCGCAGCAGGACGTACGTCTCTCTGCCTTGAGACTGGGGGATCCCCGAGTTCACTGCTGACACGAATGGAACTGTAGCTGCACATGCTCATGCCAGAGGGAGCTCCGAAGAAGCAAGAGGTGTTTGTCGCCTTCAAGGAGCAGCACGACAAGGCGTACAGCAACCTCGAGGAGGAGAGCCATCGCATGGTCACGTTCCACCACAACCTCCGCTACATCAACGCCATGAACCGACAGGTGAGTTCGCGTGGTAGCTGTCGCTGGGTGTTGTGCCTCACTCGACGGTTCACAGGGTCGATCCTTCCACTTGGCTCCGAACGCGTTCGCGGATCTGACGCACGCCGAGCGACTGACGCTGCACCGCCCGAACCGCGTGAAGCGTGCGGCCAACAACGGCGCTCCGCTGGTGCATCAGCTCTCGGAGACCGACGCGCCCGATGAAATCGACTGGCGGAAGGAGGGAGCGGTGACGCCAGTGAAGGACCAGGGCTTCTGCGGGTCGTGCTGGACATTCGGGTGCGAGCGTGCCTTCTTGTCGGTTTGTTCGTCGCGTTTCGGAGTTCTCACGAGACGCGCTGCTGCTATTGTTTGTGCACAGGACGACGGGGGCGCTGGAAGGCGCGATCTTTGTCAACTACAAGAAGCTCTTCAACCTCTCGCAGCAGAGTCTGCTGGACTGCTCGTAAGCGTTGGTCTGCGATGGATTGTTGTCTGACGTGGACACTGACACCGACGGTGACAGGTGGGACGAAGGCAACATGGCGTGTGACGGCGGCCTCGACTACCAGGCGTACGAGTGGATCATGAAGGCGGGCGGCATCGAGTCCAGCGACACGTATGGCGCGTACCGTAACGCGCCCGGTTACTGTCACTTCAATGCGTCAAACGCCGTTGCGCGGATGACTGGGTTCGTGAACGTTACGACGGTGGACGCGCTGAACGACGCGCTCGCGACGGTTGGCCCGTTGTCCGTGTCGATTGACGCGACGCTGCCGTCGTTTTACTTCTACAGTGGCGGCTGGTTCGACGATGTGGCGTGCAAGAGCGACGTGGACAGTCTCGACCACTCGGTGCTCGCAGTCGGCGTCACGGTGCACAACGGGCAGAAGTACACGATCGTGAAGAACTCGTGGAGCACGCACTGGGGCGAGGACGGATACATCAAGATCTCGCAGAAGGACAATCTCTGTGGCGTCGCGACGGCGGCGACGTACCCGTTGGTGGAGATGTGATCCATGAGGTCAAACGACACGGCAGAACAGAGAGAGAGAGAGAGTGAGGACATCAACAATTGATTCATTGAGTGAAGGTTCAATAACTTCTTGATACGCGGCCCCAGCGAGGACATGCAATAAATAACGGCAAAAACGTCGAGAGGAGGCAGTGCGACCGACGAACACTCGAGGGCGGAGGGGCTCGTCCGCTTGGTTGCTTGGGTTCGGCTCTAATGGCCCGCGGCGATGGGAAGCTGCGGCGCCGTCGCCCAGTAGTTGCCGTCGTGGTTCTCCATCACGCGGGCGCGGGCCTTCTTGGACTGAATGCTGAGGTCCACGGGCACACGAGCAGTGTGGCGCGCGTCGATCTGCGGCGCGCTCATGAAGGCGGCCACGATCGCGTCCTTGATCTCTTCGAGGAACTGCTGCATGGCGGTCGTCGAGGTGGCGGCGTCGGAGCTGTTGGTCATTGTGTGCACTCTTCTTCAGGCGTCGGAGTCTATTCTGCGGCGGGAAACCGGAGCGATCGATCGGGGGTCGTCGGACTCGGGGGCACTGGACCTGGTCCTGTCACACAGGCGCACGCAGCGCAGCGCAGCACATTCTTTCTTTCCGTTCGTTCGTTCTCGTTTGCAGGTCATCTCTTCCGCTTCAACTGATGGGGCGACGGCCAATGGGGAGCTCCAGCAGCGATGAGGCGATAAAATGCGGCGGTTTGATTGGCCAACGAGTTCACGACAGACAGCCAATCACTGCGCACGGATCCGCCGATGTGACCGACCACGTGGGACATGTGTCACTGGGACGGGGGAGATGAACCCATGTGACGAGGAGTGGGATCTGTCACACATTCTTGTGTGTGTTCACTCCATAACGGTAACCTAAGCTAGTTCGTATATCAGCATAGCTCAACGGTGCCAGCCTAATTTCGGCGCGCGCACCTTCGTGTCACCTCAAGATCGGATCGGTTCGAAATGACCAGCTTCGAGAACTCGAACGAAGACCACCAAGAACAAGGAGGCGATGGTGTCCACACGAAGCGCGTCCAAGCAAAGCGGCAACGGAGCGACTGGCGCTGCGGCGGCGGCGCCTGAGAAGCGCGCGGCAGAGTCGTCTGCGGCCGGAGAAGCGGAGCGTCCTGCGAAGAAGGCGGCGACGCCCAAGGCCGAGAAGGCGGTCTTCGAGGTCGGCAAGCCCGTCGCCAAGAGCGTGACGCTGCTGAACCAGGATGGCAAGGAGGTCGCGTTCGAGAGTATCTACAAGGACTCGGGCGTCGTCATCTTCATGTATCCGCGTGCCAACACCCCTGGATGCACCAAACAGGCGTGTGGTACGTCCTTGTGTTTTGTGTTGTTTTGACTCGCTCGGCAGATTCAGTGCCCACTGATCATTGTATCTGTCTGCCTTTCGATCGCAGGGTTCCGCGACCATATTCAGGAGATTCGCGACGCTGGCTTTGCTGTCTACGGCCTCAGCGCCGACAGCCCCAAGTCGCTGCTCAACTGGAAGAACAAGGAGAAGCTGTCGTACGATCTCTTGAGCGACCCGAAGCACGAGCTGATCAAGTACTTTGGCAGCTCCATCGGCGGCAGCAAGATCAAGCGCTCGCACGTCGTCATCCTCAAGGGAGGCGTGGTCGGCGACATCTCTGGCCAGGTCTCTCCCGCCGACAGCGTTGACAAGGCCGTGGCGTTCGTCACGAGCCACAAGCAGGACGGCGCCAGCACCTCTTCCTCCTCCAACGCGAAGAGCAACGACGACGAGGAGAAGGCCGCGCTGGTGGTCGGCAAGAAGGTGACGTTCGACGTGGAGCTGCACACAGAGGCGTCCAAGCCCGTCCGCTTCCAGGAGCTCGTGGCGGAGCGCGGCGTCGTGTTCTTCATGTTCCCGAAGGCCGACACGCCGGGCTGCACGGTGCAGGCGTGCGGCTTCAACGACCACATCGAGGAGATCAAGGCCGCGGGCTTCCAGGTGTTCGGGCTCAGCGGCGACTCTCCGGCAGAGCTGCTGGCGTGGAAGGAGAAGAAGAGCTACCAGTACAGCTTTCTGTCGGACCCGAAGCACGAGCTGATCGCGTTCTTCGGGAGCTCAGAAAACGGTGGCAAGAAGGTGCAGCGCTCGCACGTGGTCGTGCTCAAGGGCGGCGAAGTGGGCGACGTGCAGCACAAGATCTCGCCGCAGGACAGCTTCACGAAGGCGCTCGCGTTCGTCAAGCGCCACGCGGGCGCTGCCACGCAGCAGTGAAGGAAGAAGGTGCCAATCCCCCGAGTGGCACGGCGGTGGAGAGGTGGTGGTATCAGACAGATTCCATTCGATTCCTGATATTTGCAAATGTCCATAATGTCATTCTGTCGAGGGCGTCCGGCTGCTAGTGACCGTCGTGAGCTCTCCATCCATCACTCCAATCTAATCCAATCCAGTCGTCGCCATCATGCGGAACCTTGTGGCGCTGCGGCGATCGACGTGGCGCCTGCACGACGCAGCGCCGGCGGTGGCGGTTCCGAACACGAGCGATGACGCTGCTGCCTGCTGCGCGCTCGCGGTGAACGCCGCAGAGCAGTGCGCGTACGTGCTGCACCCGAGCGGCCGCGTGCAGCGCCTGGCGCTCGATGATGACGACGATGACGACAATGACCAGGAAGCGTTTGTGGATCTGGCGGACGTCGTGCCGCCTGTTGACGAGGACGCTGTCGCTGTGTGGCGCTGGATCGCGTACGTCGGCGAGCTGGACGCGCTGGTCTGCGGCTCCACGGGCGGCGCGCTCGTGGTCGTGGACGCGGCGACGCGGCGCGCGGAGGAGATCGGCGCCATGGACGGCGGCATCCGCGCCATGGCGTGGACCGCAGACCAGGAGCGAGTGGCCGTCGCCACGGGCGTCGGCACGCTGCTCGTGATGAACGCGGCGTGGGACGTGCTGCACGAGTCGCGGCTGCAGCCCGCGGACGATGACGCCTCGCGCGTCGTGGCGCTCTGCTGGCGCGAGGACGCGCGCTTCCTCGCAGTCGTCACGAGCGACGGCGACGGCAGCACCCAGCGACACGAGCTGCGTGTGCTCACGGACGAGCTGGCGCCGCACGCGACGGGTCGCCTCGAGGACGGACGCGCGATCGCGCAGCTCGGCGCGACGCTCGCGTGGGCGCCCAACCAGTCGCTGCTCGCGAGCCACGAGACGCGCAAGGACCAGCTCGCGGTCGTCTTCTTCGAGCGCAACGGACTGCGCCACGGCGAGTTCTCGCTGCCGAGCGAGTGGCGCGCGACGACCTCGCGCGTGCTGGCGCTCGCGTGGAGCGCGGCGTCCGACGTGCTCGCGGTGCACGTCGTCTCGCCGTCGACGTCGCGCCACGCGGTGCTGCTCTATGCGCGCAACAACTACCACTGGTTCCTCAAGCAGCAGCTCGAGGTGCGCGGCCGGCTCCACGCGCTGCGCTGGGACGACGAGCGCGCGCTCGTGCTGCACGCACTGACGGACGCGGCGCTCGAACGACTCGAGTTCACGTGGGACGTCTGCAGCGGCGAGCGCGTCGACGAGAGTGAGGGCGCTCGCGCCGTCGTCGGCGTCGTCGACGGCAGCACGCTGCAGCTCACGCCCCTGCACCGCGCGCTTGTGCCGCCACCGATGGCGCTCCACGCGCGCTCGTTCCACGCGCCTGTGAACGCGCTGGCGTTCGACCCGCAGCACGAGCAGTCGGTCGTCGTGCTGCTCGCGAACGGCGACGTCGTCTTCGTGGACGACGCGCTGAGCGGAGGAAACGCTGTCGTGTTCGCGGCGAGCGACGTCCCGTTCGCGCTGTCGTCGCTGCTGTTTGTCGCACGCGCGTCGCCGTCGCACGTGATCGTCGGCGCCAAGACGCAGACGCGTGACGCGCTGGCGGTGCTCGCGCTCTCCATCGACGCCGCGCAGGTGACGACGCTCGTGCCGTCGCAGGAGATCGAGCACGTCGCGCGCGCCGCTGCGTCTGCCGCTGTCTCTGCCTCGGACGACGATGGTGACGCTCGCTCGCTGGCGGTCGCAGTGCAGTGCCACGACGGCGCCGTCTTTGAGCTCAGCGTTCCGCTCGGCGGCCTTCCAGACGACGAGATGGTCGAGATCGCCGTCACGTCGGTCGTGTCCGCGGGCGTCGCGCCGGTCTTCTCGCGGTTTGAGCTCGTCCGCGAACCATCGACGGCGAACGCGTTCGTGCTCGGACTCTCGGCCACCAACAACAAGCTGCTCGTCGTCCCTGCTACTGCAGCGTCAGCATCATCTTCTTCTTCTTCCACGCGCGTGCTCAGCGTCGCGTGCTCCTCGTTCCGCGTCTGCCGCGTCACCGGCGCCGTGCTGCTCACGACGCTCGCGCAGCTCCGCATCCTTCCGCTCTCTGCGGCGCTTTCGCTTTCGACCGACGCCACCAAGACATCGACTGCACCAGGTCCCAGCAGCGACGACGACGCCTCCGAGTCGCGCGTCATCGAGCGCGGTGCCAGGCTCGTCGCTGTGCTGGGCGACCGCGCGAGCGTCGTGCTCGAGCTGCCGCGCGGCAACCTCGAGGCCGTGGCGCCGCGACTGCTCGTGCTCGCGCGCGTCGTGCGCCACGTCGAGCGGCTCGAGCTGCTCGCGGCGCTCGAGATGAGCCGCCGCCACCGCGTCGACCTCAATGTGCTTGTGGATCTGGACGCCACGCGACTGCTTGAGAACCTGCGCGAGAGCCTCGTGGACGCGTACGTGACCTCGCGGCCGCCGCGCGTGACCAGCGACCGCCTCTGCCTCTTCGTCACGACGCTCCACGTCGTCGACGTCTGGCGCACCAAGTACGCGCCGCTCGTCGCCCCGTTCTGCTCGACGTCAGCATCAGCAGCAGCAGCAGACGCCAGTCTCGAGAGCGTCGACAAGGTCAATCGCGTCTGCCGCGCGCTCATGGAGACGATCGCGCGCGACTTTCTCCAGTCGGCGGACGAGGACGACGACCACATCGCGCTCGAGCACGCGGACGCGCTGCTGCTGCCGTTCCTCACGAGCGCCGTGAAGCAGTCGCCGCCCGACTACCGCGCGGCGCTGCGCCAAGTGCAGCGACTCGTGCGCCTCTCGACGCCCGACGCCGCGACGCACGCGCGCCGCGCGATCCAGCACCTGCTGCTGCTCGCGCCGGTCGACGTGCTCTACGACGAGGCGCTCGCGCTCTACGACCTCGAGCTCGCGCGCGTGGTCGCGACGCACCTGCAGCGCGACCCGCGCGAGTACGCGCCGCTGCTCGACGCGCTCAGCGCCATCGGCGACGAGACCACGCGCCGCTTCCGCATCGACGCGCACCTCCAACGCGACGCCAGCGCGCTCTCGCACGCGCGCGAGCTGCTGCTGTCGCTGTCACCGGACACGAGCGACTCGACCGCGCTGGTCGACGAGGTCGCTTCGATCGTCGACCGCAGCCAGCTCTTCGACCTCGCGCTGCGGCTCTTTCCCGCGCAGTCGCCGGTCGCAGCGCTGCACTCGCGCGTGCTGCGGCTCAAGGCGGCGGCGCTGGCGAAGCGCGAGGCGTGGCACGACGCGGGACTCGTGTGGCTCTCGGTCGGCGACCTGAGCGCCGCGATGCACGCGTTCAAGGCCGCGCGGTCGTGGCAGCTCGCGCTCAGCACGGCGCACCGCGCGCGGCTGAGCCGGCGCGAGCTCGCGGCGTTCGCGCACGACGTGGCGCAGGCGCTGCTGCAGCGCAAGGACGAGGTGCCGCTCGCCGATGTCGTGGCGGCCGCGCGGCTGACGGTCGAGTATGGCGCGGACGTGGACGAGGCGGTGGCCCTGCTGGTGAAGCACAAGCTCTGGGACGAAGCGCTGCGCGTCGCGTACCTGCACGCGCGCCAGGACCTCGTGGAGACGGACGTGGCGCCCGGCGTCTTGCGCGCCGCGGACGCGCTCCACGACGAGATCGCGACGCGGCAGCGCGAGTACGTCGCGCACTGGCGCCGGCTGTCGACGATCCGCGAGCAGAAGCGGCTCTTTCGGCTGCACGGCATCGACGGTCGGCGCTGGGGAGACGCGTCGCGCGACGCCGACGACGGCGGCAGCGTCGCGGCCTCGAGCGTCGCGGACAGCGCGCTGTCGGCGGCGTCGTCGCTGCGGTCCGTCGGCAGCCACAACAGCAGCGCCGCGAGCCTCGGCAACTTTGCGATGAAGACGCTCGCGACGGCGACGGCGAGCCACTTCTACGCGACGCAGACGCTGAGCACGGACAACAGCGCGAGCGCGGCGCAGGCCTACAAGAGCAAGCGGTACAACGGCATGCCGTCGCGCGCCGAGCGACGGCGCCGCGTGAAGAAAGGAAGCGTCGAGGAGGAGCTGCAGGTCGCGCTGGAGCTGCGCGCCAACGCGCCGAGCGCGGCGCTGTGCCGCGAGACGCGCGACGTGCTGCAGGCGCTCGTGCTGCTCGGCCACGGCGCCCGCGCCGACACGCTCCAGCGGGCGCTCGCGGCGTTTGAGGCGCTCATCGCGCGCGAGCACCCGCTGCTGCCGCTGCCAGAGACCGCAGCACAGCCCGCGGCGGCGCCGGCGCGCAGCGCTGCGAGCGAGGAGACGGCGGTGCTGCCGTCATGGCGCTTGCCGTCGGTCGTGGATGACATGGCATGACGACGTCATTCTTTCGAGTCGGCATGTCACTAATACGAGAGTCGGATTTTGAGCCAATCAGCGCCGTGTCCAGTTCAGTTCGGCCACCCTTGGGTTCCGACTCGGAGTGTTGTGCCTGATGACACGCTCGTCACAGTGAGTTCTAGTTCCACGGACGCCGCGGAGGAACATGGCGCGCTCTCTCATCGCTCTCTCGCTGTGGCTCTCGCTCATGGGCGCCGTCCTGAATGCGGCGGCCAACGCGACGAACGTGTCGGTGCCGTCGTCCTCGCTGTGTGACCCGCAGCTGCTGTTCCAGAAGCTCTACGTGCTCATGCCAGCGATCAACCAGTGCGCCAAGGAAAGCGACTACCTCGTCATGCCCGACAACCTCACGTTCCCGTCCACCGACACGCTCGACCGCTACTGCAGGAGCGACAACTGCACCAAGCTCTCGCTCGAGCTCGACAACGCGGGGCTGCCGTCCTGCCTCGTGCCCGTCGGCAACGCCACCATGCCGTTCAAGGCCTTTTTCAAGGAGGTCCGCAACCACTGCAACCAGTCGAGCGGAGACGTGGGCGGCGCCAAGAAGTCGGCGGCTGCGCTGCCCACTCGACCAGCGGCCGCGTCGCTCATGGCCGTCGTAGCGCTGAGCTCGGTGCTCGCGTTCTGCGTCGTTGGCCCCTAATGATGATGATGATGATGATGATGGAATAGTTTACGATAAATACTCACTCGAGTGTTCACTTGCGACCCTGCCTTCCGTGCGCTGACTGCGATTTCTTTCCACCATCAGTCGACCAGCACGTCCACAAAGTCGGCGAACGTGTGGAGCAGCGATGTCGCTTCCTCGCTGTCGCAAACCGTCTGAAAGAACGAGACGCCAGCGTCGAAGAGCTCTGCAAATGGCTCCGGCGAAGTCGGCGCATCGTCGTCGCCAGCGAAAGAATCTGCGGAGAAGTCGAACGCTTCGCTGAAATCAACTGCGAAAGCGTAGACCACTGACTCCTCTCGAGACACGTCATCCTCAACGCTCACAGTGCTGTGGTTGCTCTCGTTTTCGCTGTCGCTCGCGACAACCTCAAAACGCTGGCAGTCGTCGTCGTTACCATCTTCCTCAAGTCCCTCGAGCCACTGGTCCATCACGATAGCATGGGGGTGCTTCCAGTCGGGAGGAGATTCCGCCGATGCGCTCGCCAGCGCCTGCACGACTTCGCCCGCGATGTCTCCGACGACAGAGACCACATCAACTACCTCGTCCAGCGACGGAAGAAGCTGATACACCTCCTTCACGACTGGCGCCAGCTCCTTGAGCCCCGTGGCCGCAGACAGCGACGCGCCTGCCTGGCGGTAGTTCTCTCCATCCAGCGACTCGCGCACGACGTCCTGACAGAGCAGGAACATGTCGTACGCTTCCTCGCTATTCACGGTTTCGTACAGGTACTTGAGCACGTAGAACGCGTTCTGCGGACCGAGCACCTGCACAAGCAGGCGTACGCCGTCTCGTGCCGCGTCCACACACTGCTGCTCGACGACAAACTGCTCGAGCTCGGGCACGAGCGCCTGCACCATGCGATACGCAGGCACAGCGATCGCGTACGCGATGACATTCGTGGACGCACTGCTAGTGCGCTCGAGCCCGTTCCAGAGCGCCATCGAGACCGACGGAGGGATCACGTAGCCGACACTGCGAACCGAAGACCCAACGAGCCCTGTGACCTTGTGCGCGGTGGAGAACGCGCCGAGCGTGATGCCCTGCGCCACATGGCGAGACGTCCGAGCGACGGCGCCGGTGGACGCCACGATCGCAGACGACGCCAGCGACTGCGAGGACGATACGGCACCATACAGCGTCTTGCCGCCGAGTGAGATTGCAGTGGCCGGCAGTGCAGCGGCCGTCGACACGCCAGAGGACACGAGGCGAACGGGGAGAAACACGAGGCGCGAGACGACGCCGGTCGACGACGCAGTTGTAGCGCTGGCTGCATCAGTGGAAGCGTCTTCGGCCACTATCGCTCGCGCTGGCGATACATCGTCCGCTTCCACGGGCTCATCGCATTCGAAAAGAACCCCACTCACGACTTCTCCCTCGTCGTCTGTGCTTGTGGCTCGAGGTCGAGCGTCTTCAGATGCCTCTGCTGCGTCACCGATGGTATCTTGGGTCTGTTGACGCAGATGCTCACGCTCCCCGAACAGATCCACGTCCACCGACACCGTCGCCGATGGCGGAGGAGACGAGAGCGTGCTGGACAGCGAGCTGGCGACGTGCTTGGTGACTTTGATCGGCGCCGTCACCGCGAACGTCGTGGCCTGGTACGCAGCCTTGCCCGCGACGACGTACGGCAGCAGCACGAGGTTGGCGGCCGTGGAGGCCACGTGGAGCGTGGTCTGCAGCGCAGACCGCGGGGCTTCCTGGGCGTCCGCTTGGCTCTCGACGGCGGCGTCCGTTGCAGAGAGCTCCTGCATCTTCTTGTCTCTCGGTTGCTTTGTTGTTGTTGTTGCCGCCGTCGGGCTTTTCTCTCGATCGCATCTGTCGGTCTGATTCGATCGGAGTCCCATATCTGAGTCTGAGTACAACCCAGTTGTCGAAAGAGGGGGATGACGCACCACGAGTCAGTCCCCCACGCGTGTCGACCAGTCGTGTCTGTCTGGATCTCGTCAGCGGCCTGGCTCTGCGCGCGCTCTGACCGGCCCCATCCCCCGCAGTCTACCGTATCTCAGTGGGTGTCGCCATGCAGGCAGCTGGCTGGCGCCTGCACCCCTAACCCGTCTCCTCGGTCCACTTCCGCAAGCAACTCGTCTCGCTGTGGCCATTTCCAGTAATTGATCCCGTAGTCCGAGTTCTTATTTTTCTGGACTGTTCCGAGTCGCAAGTGAGAGAGAGAGAGAGAGAGACAACTCGAACAGCTCCAGCGTTTGTTTTGTGGGTCGGGTCTATCGGACTCTCCGTCTGTCGGACTATCTGTCTGTCTGTCTGTCGGTGGGTCTATCGGTCTATCGAGCATCGGTCTTCCTTCTGAGTGTCTGTCTGTGTGACACTGAGGCGCCGTCATCAGCAGTGGGGACGCAGAGGAGAAGGAAGAAGGAAGAAGAAGAAGAAGAAGGACCGCTACTCTCTCTCTCTCTCTCTCTCTCTCCACCACCGCCATCTCCATCTCCATCTCTCCTCCATCGCTGTGTGTCTGCGCGGAGCCCCGAAAGCCCCGCGCGTCGCTCCACCGTGGCGCCCCCCAGCAAAGAGAAAACGCCGTCGGGCAGTCGCTCGCTGCGACCGTCGCCGTCGCTGCGTCTCGGGGCCATGCGCCAAAGCAGCTCCGACGCGCAGTCGCTGCCGTCGCTCACCAACCGCGGGCCCAAGCCCCCGGCGACCGGCGTGTCGCCGCTCACGGCCAGTCTCCATGACGAGCGACCGAGCATCGGCCCCGGCGACTACGACTACGAAGACATGGCCATGAACGGCGGCGTCGCGGGCGGCGGCCCCGAGTCCTTCTACGTCGAGGGCCCGTGGGACCAGCGCGCGCGCCACTTTAGCAACGTGCTGCTGCACGTCTGCTCGTTCATCCTCATCCTCGAGTTCGCCGAGCGCGTGAGCTACTACGGCATCAACCAGGGCCTCAAGAACTTTATGGGCAAGCTCGGCTGGACGCAGGCTGGCTCCAACTCGCTCAAGTCGACGTGGACGTCCATCTGCTACCTGTCGCCGCTGGCCGGCGGCTACATCGCCGACGAGAAGTGGGGCCGCTTCCGCACGCTCTGGGTCTTTGGCATTTGGTACACGTGCGGCGCGTTCCTCATCGCGCTCGCGGCGCACCCGACGGTCATGGAGAGCCGCACGATGGCCAACATCCTCTGCAACCTCGGGCTCTTCGCGGGCGTCGCCATCGGCACAGGCGCCATCAAGGCCAACGTCATCACGTTCGGCGCCGACCAGTTTGACCCGAACGACCCGAACGAGTCGACGCAGAAGGAGACGTTCTTCAGCTACTTCTACATCGTCATCAACCTCGGCGCCATCTTCTCCTACGGCTACCTCTCGGTGCTCTGCGTGCAGGGCTCGGGCGCGATCCCTGCGGAGTACGGCTACTTTGCCAACTTTGTGATCTGCGGTGGCATCATGGTCTTCGCCTACGCGCTTTTCTTCATGGGATACCCGCGCTACGTGCACTTCCCACCGCAGGACAGTGCGCTGAGCAAGCTGTACTCCATCATGCGCGGCAACTACGGCTACAGCTACGAGGCGCGCATGCTCTACCACGGACTGCTGGCGTTCTGCCTCTCGTTCGCGTGCAACCTGCTCGCCGCGTTCCTCTCGACCGTCGGCGACGTTGGGCAGTACCTGTCGTACTTTGTCGTCGGGCTCTGCAGCTTTGGCATGTACTCGTGGATCCGGTACGGCATGAACACGGCGTACATGGACAAGTCCAAGGCCAGCAACGGCGGTGAGTTCAATGACGAGACCGTCGACGAGATCAAGCTCGTGATCCGCGTGCTGCCGTTCGCGGCGTTCATGATCCTCTGGGAGTGCGCCTACGACCAGCTCGACGCCAACTTCCAGTCCATCGCGCAGCAGTGCGACACGCGCATCGCGCCCGACTCGCCGACCGACCACGTCGCGCCGCAGGTGCCCGGCGCGAGCCTCGGTATCTTTGATCCGCTCACGATCATCGTGCTCATCCCGATCCTCGACCACGCTGTGTACCCGGCGTACACCAAGCTCGTCGGGCGCCCCCCGAGCGCGTTCGGCAAGGTGCTCACGGGGCTCTTTGTGTCGACGCTCACCATGTTCTGGGCCGGCGCGTTCGAGATCATCCGCCGCGACGCTGGCGAGCTGTACTTTGTGAACGCGACGTCGGGGCTGCCAGAGCCGATCCTGGACATTGGCTCGCTGCAGCCGATGAACGACATCCACTGGGGCTACGCGGTGCCCATGTATGTGCTCATCGCGGTGGCCGAGTGCCTCATCAACGTGACGGCGTACGAGCTGTTCTACACCGAGGTGCCGCTGTACCTGAAGAGCACGTGCCAGGCGATCAATCTGTTCATGGTCGCCATGGGCAGCAACCTCACGTCCACGTTCACGCTGCTGTTCCAGGACTACATCCCCGAGAGCCTCAACACGGGTCACTTCGAGTACATGTTCTTCACGCTCGGCGCGCTTAGCATCCTCAACATGGTCGGCTACGTGCTCGTGATGCAGTGGATGCAGTTTGGCATGAACAAGGACGACGGCGAGGACTCGCTCATCGACGACGTGACGCTCATCGACAGTCGTGGCAACGACATCACGGAGCGCCAGCGCCACTCGTCCTTTGAGAGCATCTCGCTCTCGCGCAACTAGCAAGTGTTTATCCCCACGGCGGCGACCGCAACGCAACGCAACGCGACTTTGGAAAGCAAAGCGGCGAGAGGCAAAGCTCTGCGGCTGCCTCGATCGCCACCGCCGTCGCCGTGCGCTTCTTCCTCCTCGACGTCCTCCTCCTCTTGTACCAATAGAAGGCCAGTTTTGACCCAAGTCTCGGCGCTCACGACGCGCGTCCGCGTAGCTTCCCGTGCTTCTGCCGTTCTTCTTGCTGTCGCTCCTGCTGCCGCCGCCACGCGCGTCGACGCAGCGTCTCGACGGTCACGAGCAGTCGAGCGTTCTCGAGCTCGAGCGCTCGCAGTCGCGCTCGCAGCGCAGTGAGCGGACCCGTGTCCGACACGCGCGCGCTCTCGCGCTGCAGCCGCTCAAGCGTCGTGCGCTCGTTGTGCTGCGCGTCTGCGAGTCGCACGAGTCTGTCGTCGACGCATCGGCGACGTGACTGCAGCGAGGACGCGAGTGACCGCACGCGCGACTGCAGCTCCTGCGCTTCTCGCTGGCTCGCGTCGACGCCGTCGCGCGCACGGACGCGGGTCTCAAGCCGCTCGATCTGCTCTCGCTCGTGCTGCACGCGCTACAGAAATCACAACAGTACACTTGAGTCGTTTCCCTCAGACATTCTTCTCCCCGTTTGAGATCTAGGTCACGCACCGATCGCAGGCGACGGAGCTCCTCCGCGCAGCTCGTCCGTCGTGAACCCATTTCGATGTTGAGCCGTTCCATTCGCTCGAGACGCGCGCGCCAGTCGATTGGCGCCGCCGCGCGTGCGTCTCTCGAGCGCAGCGCAAGCGTCGTCGACACGCGCTCGAGCTCTCGCTGCCACGCGAGCGGATCCACGCGCGCTCGGATCATCGCCGTCGCATCGTCGTCGTCGCCCGAGCAGTCGCCGACTTCGTCTCGCACGATGAGCCACCGCGCGAACGCGTCGTCTTCCTCTCCATCGTCGTCCTCACCGTCTTCTCCCCTGCCTTTATCGCCTTCATCTTCGATGCATGCGTCGACGCGTGGCGATGCTGTCGCCGTCGCCGTCGTCGCGTCCGACGCCGAGCCCGCGCCGGAAGACGACGATGTCGAGTGGCTCAGACTAGCGCCAATGTCCGCGACCTCATCGCCGTCTCCATACAGCGGCGGCGCGCGTAAAGAGGCCGTCGCCTGCTCCACGCGCTCGCACAGCGCGTTCAGCAGCACGCAGACGTCGAGTCCGACACCGGACGTGAGCGCTGCGGCGCTGCGTTGCACGGCGTCGCGTCGGACACCGGCGCGCTCCGCCGCGAGCAGCAGCCACTGCGCCGCGACGACCGGAGGCCGCTCGCTCAGGGGCCGCGCCTCGGTCTCCGAGTCCTTTAGCAGTTGCTGCAGCAGCCACTGCGCGACGCGGCAGAAGCGCTGGAAGCGGTCGAACGGCGACAGCGGACAGGGCACGAGACCCGCGAACTGGAGCCGCTCGAGCGAGAGACCGAGCGCGCGGCTGCAGCCCAGGAGCTGCAGGCGCGCGTGCAGTAGCTCGGCAGCGGCCTCTAGTGCCTGTGACCGGCGCTCGTCGTCTGTCGGCGGTCGCGGAGATGAAGAGGCTGTAGAAGATGAGGACGAGGACGTGGATGGCGGACGAGAGGAGGAGGAGGAGGAGTTCTGGGGCTGTGGCTGTGGCTGAGACGGACTCGCAGGCGGAGGCTCGGAGGCGACGGTGCACGCGCGCCAGACGTCCTCCATGGTCGGGCGGTCGGCGGGCGAGAGCGCGATCATGCGCGAGACGAGCGAGCGCAGGTGCTGACTGTAGACCGCGGGGACAGGCTCGTAGTCGCCCTTGTTGATCTTCTGGAAGAGCCCGTAGAGGTCGAGGCCCTCGGCCTTGAACGGCGACCGCAGCATCGCGAGCTCGTAGAGGATGCAGCCGAGTGACCAGACATCGCTCTTCCAGTCGTACGCGTCGCCGCGCAGCACCTCGGGCGACATGTAAAGCGGCGTGCCGACCTTGGACCGCGCCTCGAGCGAGTGCTCGCCGAGCTGGCGCCCGAGCCCGAGGTCGCCGAGCTTGACGACGCCCGCGGTCGTGAGCAGCACGTTCGCGGGCTTGAGGTCGCGGTGCATGATGCGCTCGCGGTGCAGGTACAGCATCGCGGCGCTGAGCTGCGCAAAGTAGCGCCAGATCGTGGGCTCGTCGAGGCGCGCGCCACGCTCGTTCGCACGCCGGATCTGCCGCTTGAGGTCGCCGGCGTCGCACCACTCGAACGCGATGTAGAGCTCCTTGTCGTGCAGGAACGCGTCCTCGTACTGCACGATGTGCGCGTGGCGGACGCGCTGCACGAGCCGCACCTCCTTGAGCGTCTTCTCCCGCGCGCGCGCGTCCATGGCGTCGAAGATGTTGATGCGCTTGAGCGCCACGGGCCGCGCGTCGCGCCGGCGCACGGCCTTGAACACGAGCGAGAACTTGCCCTTGCCGATCGGCTTGAGTACCTCGTAGTCCGCCAGACTCGCGCCCGAGTCGAACAGCGCGCGCTGCTCCGCCGTGAGCAGCTCCATGCAGTCGTCGGGATCGGTCGCCAATCGGCGCGTGGCCGATGGGGAACGCAGCAGCAGCAGCAGCAGACTGCTGAGTGAATGAAAACAGTGAGTGACCCACGAAAGGACGCACGCGACTCACGTGGAGCACAACGAAAGCAACGCAAAGCAAAGCCATGCGCGCCTGTACGTAGCCCAACGAGATGGCGTCACGACTGCTGCCATGGCCTCTGCTGCTGCTGCTGCTGTTGCTACCGTACTGCTGTCACTGCTGCGATAGACGTTTGATCTCAAAGGAAGCGCGTGACGATCGCTTGCTGGCTCCATGAGACCGACCTTCCCATCGGGAAGGTCTCTCTCTGTCCCACCACGTCGCCACACGTCGCAGATCGAGAGAACTTGTCGCCCGTGTTGTGTGTGTGTGAGTGTGCTCCGTCTCTCGTCTGTCCCCCCAACGGACACAAGGCACACAGCGTTTTAACAACATGAAGCAGCAGGTGGACAGCGAGACGCTGCAGCGCTTCCGCCAGGACGTCGCGGCCGCCGCGGGCGTCGCCGTCGCCGCCACGCGCGTCTTCTCGGACGACTACCTCAGCGCGGTGCTCCTCGTGCCCGGGCGCGAGCAGCGCTACGCCGCCGACAAGATGGCCAAGTGCCTGACGTGGCGCATCTCCTACGGGGTCGACACGCTGCGCGTCGACGCCGTGCGCGCGCACCTCTCGAGCGGCTCCATGTACTGGCTCGGCTACGACTGGCAGCGCCGCCCGATCCTCTGGGTGCGTCCGCGCCTCAAGGACTGGGCCGCGATGCCGCAGACCCGCGACAACGAGATCCGCGCGCACGTGTACCTGCTGGAGCTGGCATTCCGCGAGTTTCTGCCGCCGCGCGAAAGCGCCGTGACTGTCGTCGCCGACGCCGCGGGGCTCGGGACGCGCGAGACCGACGTGTGGCTCATGCAGGGACTCGCGTCGACGTGCGTGGCCAACTACCCCGACCGCATCGCCAAGCTCTGCGTCGGTCCCGTCAACAGCGCCGTGAAGACGATCTCGTCGCTCGTGATGCCGCTGCTGCCGCCGCGTCTGCGCGACAAGATCGAGTTCCTCAGCGATCCCGCCAAAGATCTGCCGCGCCTCGTGCCCGAAGAGCTCATTCCCGACTACATGGGCGGTCGCGCCGTGCACGACCTGCGCGGCGACGCTGCGACCGACGTGGCGCTGGATGTCGACGTCATGATCCAGCAGCAGAAGCAGCGACTCGCGGAGCTGGTGGCGCAGGAAACGCGGTAGACAGACGACACACGATGGATTTGTCATGCGACTGCTATGAATATAACTATATGACAGTCATCTCCACACCCCTTGCGCTTTACGCTTTCTTGATCTCTGTTTGATGCAGCCATCCGTCAGTCACGTTCCGTTCAACAATGGCACGGACAGCGCACACACGCATGCCTTGCGTACACATACCAAACGTGTAAAACACCTTGAGATGCTCCTGTCCGTCGTCGTCTGTGAACCGAAACTGCGCCATGTACCTGCCGCGGTAGAACATGCCCGACGGCGCGTCCATCCAGTCGTTGCGCGGGAACTCGAACTCGTACGCCTCGGAGCGCGGCGCGTAGGACCCGAGCACGATCTCGTCCGTCGTGGAGAGCACCGTCTTCTTGACTTTGTTGCGGAAGCGCAGGCCGCTGACGATCGCCTGGTTCACCCGGAAGCGGATGACGAAGCGGTACCGCACGCCCTCATCCATGACGAACGGCGTCGACCGCATGTGCTCGACGCCCTGCGGCGTGTCCAGGCGATAGTTGATTTCCTGTCGTCCGTCCTCGAACACGACCTTGAACGCCTCCACGACGACACGTCGCGTGTCCGATCGGTCTGTGGCACCGTACGTGAGCTGTTGCGTGATGCTCATTCCGTGGTGGACGCGCGCGTACCTCCGACGTCACCGTGCGCGGCCGACCCAAGCAGGCGCTCCTTGTACCTCCTCAGGCTTTCGTCCTCCGCGTCCAAGCGCATGAGCTCCTCGACGCTCGTGGGCGCTCGCTCGCTCATCTGGAGCCACCGTCAGTGAACAGCACCACCCCCTCCATCCCCTCCATGCGCCTTGACGTACGCGATAGCAGTCCTCGTCCGCGGGTCCGTCGCCGACCTGCAGCCCATCGTCGCTCATGGTCGAGTCATCTGCGTCTCTCGCGTCCTTCGCGAGGCGGCGGCTACGAACGTCGTCGTCCCCATGCACCATGAGTCCATGCGATGGAGAATGGATACAGTTCTCTCCGCTTCGTTTTTCCATGAACTTGAAGAGATCAACGGAATGTCGTAAAAAAAGATACCCCAAAAGTAATTACGCACACACAATCTCACACGTCACAGGTACGACCGAAGGTGTGTGGACCACATTATATCGGGTCTGGCGCTCGCTTGCTTGACCCACACTGCTGCGGGGCTTGGTTGGCTGGACGCCAAGTGACACGACGACGACGACGGCAGGCAACTCGCAGTGGTAGCCAAGTGCGCTCTGCTATCGACACACCGCCGCCGCCAACATGCCCAAGGCCGAGAAGGGAAAGCCGAAGCGCTCGTCGCCGCTCGAGCGCCAGCTCACGTTCGACAACAAGCCGTGGTACGAGAAGAACAAGAAGCAGGCGCGTCGCGCGGCCGCCGGCGGGGACGACATTGACAGCGACGACGACGTGGACGTCGGAGGCGATGTGCTGCCCGAGAACCTGACGCGCAAGACGCTCGCTCTCGCGCGCGAGCAGCAGGCGGAGGAGCAGGCGCTGCTCAGCCGCCAGCACCAGCACCAGCAGTCGGGCGCGAACGCCCGCCAGCAGCAGCTCGCGGCCGTGGACAGCAGCGACGACGAAGGACTCGATGAGGACGACGACATGGACGCGGATGACTACGAGGGAGAGGACCTCGTGCGCATCAACGACGGCTACGTCGAGGAGATCGAGATGGATGAGGAGGATGAGGAGGTGCTCGCCAACTTCATGATGGGCGCCCCTGAACGCCGCACGCTCGCCGACATTATCATGGACAAGATCTACGAGAAGGAGGCGCGTGAGCGTGGTGATATGGACGACGACATGGACGAGCACTCGGGTCAGTTTGACCCGAAGATCGTCGAGGTCTACAGCGGCGTCGGCAAGCTGCTGCAGCGCTACACGTCGGGCAAGCTGCCCAAGGCGTTCAAGGTCGTGCCGAGCCTGACGAACTGGGAGGAGATCCTGTGGCTCACGAGCCCCGACAAGTGGTCCCCGCACGCGATGTGGGCGGCCACGCGTCTCTTCGCGTCCAACCTGAACCCGAAGATGGCGCAGCGCTTCTACAACATCTTCCTGCTGGAGCACGTCCGTCAGGACATCCGCGAGAACAAGCGCCTCAACTACCACCTGTACATGGCGCTCAAGAAGGCGCTGTACAAGCCGCAGGCGTTCTTCAAGGGCATCGTCATCCCGCTCTGCGAAAGCCAGAACTGCACGCTGCGCGAGGCGGCGATCATCAGCAGTGTGCTGACCAAGGTCTCGGTGCCGTCGATCCACTCGGCCGCGACGCTCATGAAGCTCGCGACCATGCCGTACTCGGGCGGCAACAGTATCTTCATCCGCGTGCTGCTCAACAAGAAGTACAGCCTGCCGACGCGCGTCGTCACGGAGCTGAGCAAGCACTTTGTGCGCTTCACGGCCGACACGCGCACGCTGCCGGTGCTGTGGCACCAGGCGCTGCTGACGTTCGCGCAGCGCTACAAGAACGACATCTCTCGCGCCGACAAGGAAGCCATGAAGGCGCTGCTCAAGCAGCACTTCCACCACCAGATCACGCCCGAGATTCGGCGGGAGCTCTTCATGGAGTAGATAGAGGCGTCAACGCCGGTCGTATCGAAATTGTAATGCATTAGATTTCATAGAAAACGGATCGAGGGGGCTTGTATTTGGGTCGAGCGCAGTATTTCGTCCCGTGCAGATCTCTTTGAAGAAGACGAAGAAGAAGGTTCCCAAGGACGAAGAAGATCGGGACCATCATGGCGGAGGACGCAGCGATTGAGCTGGAACAGACGCTGTTCCAGGACCCGCGCGTGTGGTTCTACCAGGTGCCGCCGACGCAGGTCTCCACGCTCTCCCCGCGCGCGGACGCGTGGGACCCCGAGCACCCGTTCATGACGGGCGCGTTGCGCGTCGTGCAGAAGGGCGACGCCTGCTGGATCCGTCTCTATGAGCCGCTGCAGGCGGACGCAGACGCCACGACAGCAGCCTCCAGTGCGATGCATACGCCAGTGGAGCGCACGCTCTTCGCGCAGTGTCCGATCGAGATCACGCCCGAGCTCCCACTCGAGGTGTACGTGCAGGACTGCGCCGACTCGTCGCGCTACTTTCTGCTGCGCGTCGAGGACGACACGACCAAGCGGCGCGCGTACATCGGCATCGGCTTTGCAGAGCGTGGCAGTGCGCTGGACTTCAAGGCAGCGCTGCTGGACTACGTCAAGTACGTGCACCGCATGCTCGAGGCCGCCGCGCTCGCGGCAGCAGCAGCAGCAGCAGGGGCGGCGGCGCGACAGCGGACGGAGGAGAGCCATCGCCGTCGAAAGCGCAGGACCTGAGCATCCCCAAGGGTGCGACGATCCGGATAAACCTCAAGATCAACAACGGCAGCAGCGTCGACGGCGAGCGCCTGAGCCGCCGCAACAGCAGCAGCGGCGCCGACGAGAGTCCAGGCGCGACGGCCGCGAAGGTGCCGCTGTTGCCGCCGCCGCCCGCGGACCCCGCGACAGCGATCCTGTCGCCGACGAGCAAGGCCGCGCAGGCGACGATCGAGGATGAAGACTGGGGCGACTTCACGTCTGCGTCGTCGTCCTCGTGAGCGAGTCAGCCGGTGTGAAAAAGAGAGAAAGAGAGAGAGAGAGGAAGACGCTTGACTGTTGCTTGCTCTGGAGGATGCTGCTGCTACTGCTGGAATTCCATTGATGCGTTGGTTTGCTGTTTGCTCGCATTCTCTCTCAACTCGTCCTAGTCAATGACATGTCATCGGACGACGCCAACGGACGCGTCGCTTCGTCTACTGCGGCGTGGTTGGAGACGATGGCGCGGCTGAAGGCATCGTCTTCGCGGCGACGAACGCAGCGCCACCACCAGCGCCAGCGCATTCGCACCCCAAACAGCAGCAGACGCAGTAGCGTTGAATCGTCCGAGTCGGAAGAAGCAGAGCAAGACGATCCGCCGAGAGGAACCGGTCGCTCTCGTCAGGTGCGGAGCCCGACGACGCCCCGCACCAAGCGCCAGAGCATCGCCAACCTACGAGACCTCGTGCAGCGGCAGCGAGAGGCGCAGCACGCTCGCAAGGCGGCGCCTGCTCCTCAAGATGGCGGCGCGTCCGACGTCCTGCTCGCAGCGCTGCTGCAGCGGCGACTGGGGGGCAGTGGCGATCGGCGATCAGCGGAGACCGACGAGCGTCGCCTGATCCAGGTCGCAGTGCGGTGTCGCCCTCGACGAGAGCTACAGCAACAGCAACAGCAACAGCGAGAGCGAGAGCGAGAGCGTCGTCGTCGCCAGAGCAAGAGCCAACGTCTGCTGCTCTCGGACACCAGCGACAGTCAGGCTGACGATGATGATGATGATGATGATGACGACGATGGTGGTGACGACGACATCAGCGATGCCGCTGAGGACGCACGAGCGCCGCCGCGCGACAGCGTCGTCTCGTACTCGCTGCCCGAGACCGCAGGCGCCCGTCCTTCCGTGTCGGTGCCGCCCCACGTGCTGGCCGTCGGCAGTGCGCCGCGTCGGCGCTTCGAGTTCGACTTTGTGTTTCCGCCGTGGCGCTCGCAGCGCGACGTCTACGCTGCGTGCGTGGAGCAGCAGGTCGCGCACGTGCTGCAGACGGCGACGAGCGCCGAGTCGGCGGTCGCAGCGGCGGCAGACGCGCACATGACGGTCATCGCGTACGGACAGACTGGCACGGGCAAGACGTACACCATGGGGATGCTGCCGCCCGCAGGCGGCGACGCGCTGGACGCAGAAGAGTGCGAAGACGACGGCGATGGCGATGGCGATGGCAGCGCCCAAGGACTGATCCCACGAGCGCTGGCGCAGATCCTCGCGAGTGTCGAGGCGTTCAACCGCGCGAACGAGCGCGTGCAGCTTGAGGCGCGTCTCTCGTTTCTGCAGATCTACCTCGAGACCATCGAGGACCTGCTTGCGCCGCGCCCGACGCCGCTGCAGGTGCGACTCGACGTCGCCGCCAACGTGTTCTACGTCGACGGACTGCAGGAACTGGAGCTGCGCAGCGTCGGCGACGCGCGACGAGCGCTGGCTGCCGCGTCTCGACGCCGCGTGCTCGCGGCCACCGCGCGCAACAAGACGTCGTCACGCAGCCATACGCTGCTCACGATCTCTCTGCGCCGCCGCCGCCCCCGCCGTCGCCGCCACGGCGGAGAAGACGACGACGACGACGACAACGAGGAGCAAACATCAGACGACGGGAGCAGCGACGGCCGCGCCGCCTCGTCCGTGTCGTTCGTCGACCTCGCGGGCTCGGAGCGCGTCGACGGAGCGCTCCACTTTCTGCACGCGGCGCGGCGTCGCCAGGAGCTGCGCATCCGCGAAGCCAAGTTCATCAACCGCTCGCTGAGCGCTCTGGGCTCCGTCATCTCGTCGCTCGCTGCGCAGTCGACGCCGCCGTCGTCCTTGCGGCCTCCGCGAAGTCCGCGGGCGTCGCCGCGCTCGCGTCGTCGACTGCAGGCGCAGCAACGTGTGTCGCCGACGCGCAAAGCGCCCGCGCACATCCGGTTCCGCGACTCGCAGCTCACCAAGTTGCTGCAGTCGCGGCTGCTGCACGGACGCGGGCGCCTGCTGCTCATCGCGACGATCGACGACCGCCCGCAGCATCTCACGGAGACACTGTCGACGCTCAAGTTCGCGGCGCAGTGTCGACGCGTGGAGCTCGGCGCCGGTGCGTTGCGCGCTGCCGAGAACCGCAAGCGGCGCGAGGAGTCGCTGCTCAAGCAGGTCTTCGCGGACGTCCGCGTGATGTACGAGGAGCGCGAGGCGGCGCTCTGCCAGCGCTACGACGCGCGCATCGCGACGCTGGAGGCGCAGCTCCGCCAGTCTCAGTCTCAGCCTCAATCGGAATCGCAGCCGATGCGGGAGGCGCCGTACGTCGCGCTCTGCTCGCTTGTGGATCAGCTCCGGCGCAGCAACGCGACGCGCCACCCCGCGCTGCACGAGTTCCAGGACGGCGCAGCGGTGGCGCAGTACGTCGCAGCGCTGTACCAGGAGCTCAAGGCGGCGATCGTAGCCCAGTCACAGTCACAGTCACAATCGCCGTCGCCATCCCCCAAGATCCGACGGCGACGCACTGTTAGTGGCGAGCCATCACCCTCGCGACGAGCAAGCGAGCGCGCTGCATCACCTCCAAGCGCACATGCGCCTCCAGAGGCTGTTGCAGTCGTAGCTCCGCTGCCTTCGCCACTACTGTCACCGTCGCGAGAGACTGCGAAAGAGGCGACGACGTCAGTGGACGAGTTCGAGGCGATCGCGCGGTGTCTGTTCCTCTCGCGGGCGTTGGACGACATCTCTGTGAGTTCTGACGACGGTGACGACACGTTCAGTCAACTAGAGGCACGAACGTCGGCGCGATAGAGATGCAGACGAGTAGGAAATGCAATATGGAATTGGAATCGTACGACTGTACAGCGAACGACGCAGCCTCCCTCAGTGTCTCTGTCTCTCTCTGTCTCTCTCACGGCGCAACGAACGTGCGGCGTGCGATCGAGAGCGCCGCGTCGCGTGGGATCCGGAACGACGTCTGCATGGACACGAGACACTGCTCCTCGAAGAAGTCGCGGATCAGTCGCTTGAGCGACTGGCACGCAAACTTGTAGAGCGCCTGGTAGGACGCGGGGCGCTCGCGGAGCTGCTCGGGCGAGATGGCCCACTCGGCCTGGCACAGGTGCAGCCAGTAGCTGTCGTCATCGCTGACCGCGTGGAAGTAGCGGCAGACGCGACTGGCCGCGCAGAGCGAGACGCCGTCGAGAAAGCTGAGGATCGTGCGCACGTTTTCCTCACACGTGTAATCGAGCAGGCTCAGCGCCTGGCGAGTGGGCGACGCCTGCGAGGGTTCCTGGTTGAGCTTCTGCTGTTGCTGTTGCTGCTGCTGCTCCTCCCACTGCTGCTTTACCTCCTGTCGCTGGAACTCGATGGCTTGACGCAGCCACTCGGGGCTCCCGCAGCCGTAGAGCGGAGACGTCACCGCTGGCGACGAGAAGAGCGACATCGGGTGCACGATGATCGCCGTCGACGTGGACGTCGGCGACGCCGCGGGGTCGTCCTCTGGCTCCCGCTTGCTGTGCACGTCCAGACGGAAGTCGTTGCGGCGACTCATGGGTGTCCTGCTGCAGGGCCTGATCTATTCCTCGTCGACGAAAACCGTGAGTGAAGAAGGCTGCTGCGGCTGCGGGGCATCTCGACGTCGCGAACGCGATCGATGCAACTGACTGTCGCGCCGCCGCCACTCTCTGTGCCGTTTTCGGAGCGAACAGGGTCGCATACAGCGCACGCAAACGTACACAGAGAGCGACAAAAGCTCTTACCGTTCCTTCCTCTCTCTCTCTCTCTCTCTCTCTCTCTCTCTCTCTCTCTCCTCTGGCTGTTGTCGTTAGTGCTCACTGGAGCTGATCAGGGATGACGCGACGCTTCAGTTGGGTCTATTTTAGCTTTTCGCCAGAGTTAGCTTTTTGTGTCGGTTTTAGCCCACGGGCAGTAGCAACCAACGAACGGGTCGGGTCTCAATGCCAAAACGGGTCTGTGTGGTTTTTGACGAACCCAGAGTGGTGTTTCGCGACGGGTGGTTTGGAATTTTGAATTTTGGAGACCCCTTCGTCCTCGCCACATGGGACAGAAGCCCCATCCATTTGCGTTTGCCTCATCAGTGAGTACGAGTGCGTCCCGTGGATGACCCCCAGTGCACGCGCGATGCCCATGATCGCAGCGCCCAAGAAGGCTTTGGAGGCCGCGGATGCCGTCTTCCGCACGCCTGTGCGGCGCTCCGTGCGCCAGAAGACCAGCCTCAGCCCCTCGACGACGATCGGACTGAGCTGCTCCAGCTCCAGCTCCAGCAGCAGCAGCTCTGGTGCTATTGTCGCGACGCCGCCCGCTGCTGCCAACGCGGTGATGACGACGCCATGTGAGCACGACGCAGCAGGAGCCGCAGCACCGAGCAACAACAAGCGCAAGCGCAAAAGCCTCGGCAACAGCACCGTGAAGGCTCTCGCGAGCTGCTGTCTCAGCAGCACCAAGAAACGGGCGCGTGTGTCGCTCGGCGGTAGCGGCCCATCGACGCCTGGCAAGGCTGTGCCGATGGATGTGACCCGAGAACGCGACGTCGCCAAGCGATTCCTCGAACTCGAAGTCACCGAAGTGTACCGAGCGATTCGTAAGAAGACGGGTGCGCTCGGAGGAAACGGCGCGGGCGGCGCCATCTATGGTGAGATCACGCAGAACTCGTTCCAGCGCGTCGTCGATTACATGAAGACGCACTGCGAGCTGTCGGAGCGCAGCCTGTTCCTGGATGTTGGCTCGGGGCTCGGGAAGCCCAACTTCCACGTGGCGATCGACCCCGGCGTCGAGGTCTCGTACGGCATCGAGCTCGAGGAGCTTCGGTGGCAGCTCTCGCTACACAACCTCAAGAGCGTCATGGGCCTCGACGCCAACAAGAACAAGGCGAGCCGCACCATCTTCACTGCTGGCGACATCACGCATGCGCACACCCTCAATCCATTCTCCCACGTCTACAGTTTTGACGTCGGCTTCCCGCCGGATGTCATGGAGTCGATGGCGCAGATCTTCAACCGAAGCGACGCGAAGTACCTCGTCAGCTTCCACGCCCCACGCAAGATCATCGAGGTGTACGAGTTTGACGTCGAGAACATTGGCCGCGTCGCGACGTCCATGGCCGGATCTAGCGAGGGACACACTTGCTACTTCTACCGCCGCTGCGAGTCGTCTGCGATGGACACGGTATCACCGCGCAACAAGGAGAACACCAAGCGCCGAAGAACAAGCAGTGGGTCGCGTGGTCACGAGGTCGACGCTGCTGCGACCAGCAACGAGGAGCTACTGCACATTGACCCTCTCTTCCGCCCTGGCTTCGACGTGCTGGGCCGAGGGAAAGACGGGGTCCTGACGTGGGCGATGACGATGCTCGGCGAGCAACACAACGGCGGCCGCACGCGCCGCCAACGTCTCGCCCTCAAGTCGCGCCAGTCGGTCGAGCGACCCCTCGAGTCGTACTATCGGATCGTGGGCAAGCCTCGAAGCAGTCAGCCTGTCAAGAAGTAGCTGGGTGTGGAGGGTCAGGGCGCACCGTAGAGTTAATTGAGTTGTGAAGTGCATTGGAATCTTTCATTTGTGTGTTGTTGTCTCTATGGCGCGGACTCACTGCGATGACCGCTTGGAGGACTCGACGAACAGCTTCTTCTGCAGCGGAGTGAACACGTCGCTTCCCGCATGAATGCACGAGATTAAATAGGCGACGTCCTTGCTCTCGAAGCGCTCCTCTTGTCGGAACGCGTCCAGGTCGTCTCCAAACGCCGTCGTGAACTCCTCCGCGTACAGGTCTCGGAACTCGTCGTTAAGCTGCGCGGCCTGCGCGCCATCGGTCGGGAGCGCGGCCATCGCTGCCTTCAGCTGTCGCTCCGTCGCCGACAACAGCTCGCGACTCGAGTGCGTCGTCTTCTCCACGATGCCGACATGAGCGAGATTCTTGCCCGCGTCCTGAAGGTCCTTGCTCGCCGTGATGAGGTCCTTCAGCAGCAGCGCCGTGTCCTGCGCCTCCTCGTCCTCGTCCATATCGACGTCCTCCTCGTCGTCGCCGTCCATCTCAATCGGTTTTCCGGCGTCCTCGTCGCGCTCAGCGTCAGCGAGCTTGTCGTCAATGTGCTTGAACTTCTCGGCAACCGCCAGCGCCTGCTCGATGAGCTCTGCGCACCGCAGACTCTTTTCCGTGACGCTCTTGATGAGCTCGTGGCGCTGCTTCGGGTCGCTGCGTCCGATCTCGTCGACCACTTTGTTCAGACCATCCGCCCGCTGGCAGACCACGAACGGATCCTCTCCGAAGCGATCGATCAGCCGCTCGTAGCGCTGCAGCACCTCCTTGCGGCCGTCATCGCCGCGCGTCACGCTCGCTTTGCCATCAGCCATTTCCACCGACGGTCGTCGCGTTCTCGCGTCTGTCCTGCTCCATTCAGTCGCGTCCGAATTTGTAATTTTCCCCCACGACTCAGACCCCGGACTCAGTCTCAGATTCAACTGTTGGTTGAAGTCGTCAGCGGTTTGTTGGGCTGTTGGTCTGTTGGTTCGTCGTCGCGTTGCACACCTCTGTCTGGCGTTACCAACAAACACACCACCAACACCTCAAATTCCCAACAATTCCCAACTCCCAACGGCAACTTGTCCCTCCACTGACTGACGCAGCAAAGGACCGAGAGAATAATGGAGCAGTCGATCGCGCTGCCGCCGCTGCTCCGGCAATGGATCGCGCCCTACAGCGACGGCCCGCTCGCCTTCTTCTTCGCGCAGCACCAGCAGGAGCTGCTCGTGTGGAGCATCGCCGCCTGGCTCGTGCTGCTCGGCGGCATGGGCGCGCTCTACGTCTGGGTCGCCTCGCGCCAGGTGCGGCCGCGGCAGGCGCCGCCCGCGTCGCCGTCGCTGCCGACGTCGCCGACCTCCAAGCGCAAGCGTCACTCCAAGTCCTTCTCCGACATGCAGGAGCTCGAGCGCGAGTTCCAGCTAGAAAGCGCCGCGATGGACCGCCACGACTGGAGCACGCTGCCCATGAGTCTGCAGCGCAAGTGCACGCCGGAGCAGTGCAAGCTCATCTACGACGCGCTCGCGCAGGTGCGTTCTCTGGGAGGACGGAGGGAGTGTGTTTTGGTGTGCTGATGTGAGACGTGTCACAGGTGTTCTCATTTGTACGTGTCGAGTACATCGACGCGCTGGCTCAGTACGTAGCTCTTCGATGGTTCTCCTATCCGAGAGAGAGAGACCTCTCTGACAGATTCTGTTTTTTTTTTTTCTTCAGTGATCTCCAAATCCATAAACTCGCAAAAGGGCAGAGCATATTTGACATCGGTCAGCACGACGGCTCGATCCTCATGGTTGCAGCCGGTGAGGCGACGGTATCGATCCACGGAAGCGGGACGGAAGTCTTGAAGAAGCGCGTGGTGCGAGGGGAGACGATAACGTCGTCGCTACCACTGCTTGCGTCGGTTCTCACGGACCTGGGTGACGAGGAGACTTCGCGCGAACTTCTCAAGAAGTCGGCAGGCTGCCTCTCTGCTGTGGCATCCGAAGAGCACACTGTGATCTTCAAGATTCCTCCGTCGGCTGTAATCGCTGTTCTTCATCAATACCCCGATAGTTTCGTGCGCTTGGCGCAAGCAGCCCTCAGTCAAGTGGAGAAGGTGACAGTCAAGTCTCTGCTAGATCATTTCGGATTGTACACGCAGACACACGAGACTCGCCCAGTCGTTCAAGTCGGTGAGATCGATCGATCAAACCCAGCCCTGCATGAGCACGCTGTCATGATGATTGCAAGTGCTTTCGGTGTGACTGATGAGGCTTCGCGTGAAGCACTTCGCACGGGCTCAACAGTCGTCGAGTCAGGAGAAGCCAACGTGGTTATCGACGAGAAAACGACTGCAGGATCGGTTCATGTTGTGTTGCATGGAGCTGCAAACGTGGAGCTTCTCCATCAGAATCGATGGGTTAGCGTGTGTGAAGCGACTGGAGGATGCCAAGTTGGCCTGGTGGACTCTGTGGTCGGCTTTCATTTGTCCGCTCGAATCACCTGCAAGCCTGGGACAATCGTGGTCGCAATTTCAAACTCAACGATCTCCAAGCTCCTCCAAACCAACTCTGTTGCAGTCACACTGATCAGCCATGTTCTCCGACAGTACTCGGATCTTGTCTGCTTGACGGACAGCGTGTTTGAATCCGTGCACCTTCAAGGAGGCGAGGTTCTCTTCAACCGGGGCGATGTTTGCGACGCCGTTTTCACTGTGACCAGTGGACGTCTGCATGCCATCCAAGTTCACAACCAGCGAGGTAAGACCGTTGAAACCACAAACGAACTCGTTCGTGGTGCGACGCTCGGCGCAATGGACATGTTGTCTGCTGGACGAAGCTACTCGACTGTGTTTGCTGTGCGCGACTCCCATATTTCGAAGATGCCTCGATGTGTTTTCGATTATGTGGTCAGGACACACCCGACTGTACTGATTCATTTCACGACGAATCTCGCCCAACGCTTGTCGAAGCATGGTGCTGACACATCAACTCCTGAGCATGGCAAGATGAGTCGCAATGATTGCTTTCTTACGCTTGGATCCGTCCCAGGAGGAAATCCCAGCTCCCGAAGTTCCCAGCTTCCACTCGGAACTGTTGCCGTCGTGTCTCTGACGAAGATGTCGACGCTGTCGACGTTCTGCGTGCATTTGCATGCTGCTTTGAACACAATTGGAGTTACCGACATCGTGTCATCAAGAAAGGCCGACAACATTGTTGGCGGGCACTGGTCGACGAACTCGCGATTGGCGAGGGCGAATCTTAGCGCGTGGCTTGGTGAGCTCGAGAGCTCCAATGACCTCGTAATTTATGAGGGCGATGCCCAGTTGACGGCATGGACGAAGCTATGCATGCGGCAAGCGGATCACATCCTCCTCTTGTGCTCCGACTCCGAGCCACCTCAGGCATTTCTGAAAGACATGGTCAGCATGCTCGAGTCAGCCTGGACGAGAAAGAACGTGGCCATCAGTGTGGTGAGAATTCGAGAGAAGGATTGGACGCTCAGTGCTGTTGAAGCGGCGACGGCTGGATTGTCGCGAGCCAGTCGCTTGCGCCGCAAGCTGCGTCTGTGGAAGAAGAGTCCCATCATGCCGAAGTTTGTTCTCCCTGTCGAGAAGTACGAGTGGATTACGTGCTTCCACAACGTGCAAGCTCCGTTTGAGGACCACGCCGCTGACTTCCTTCGACTGTGTCGTCGTATCACAGGTCGTAGTGTTGGTCTTGTACTTGGTGGAGGTGGTGCAAGAGGCTTGGCCCATATCGGAGTCCTTCGCGCGTTGGAAGAGTGCGGAATCCACGTGGATGTCGTCGGTGGCACCAGTATTGGTGCCTTTATTGGCGCGATGTATGCGCTTCACCCGCATCAACTCAACGTCGTCCGAAACAAAATCGGGATTTTCTCGGTGAGTCTCAGCAGTATCGTCGAGAAACTGAAGGATTTGACTCTTCCGATTGCCTCGTTCTTCAACGGAACTCGATTCAACCGAAGCATCCAAGATCACTTCCTCGATCTCAACATCGAAGATCTCATGCTCAACTATTTCTGCGTCTCGACAGATATCGCCAAGTCTCGCATGAGTGTCCACAGAAGCGGTCCAGTGTGGAAGTATGTTCGAGCGTCAATGAGTTTGCAGGGATACCTCCCACCGATCTCGGAGAATGGCTCGCTGCTTCTGGATGGTGGCTACATGAACAACTTGCCGGCTGATGTCATGAAGGAGGAGGGAGGCATCAAGTATGTCTTGGCCGTTGATGTCGGTGCCGAACCGCGTCACGAGTACTTCAGCTACGGATCAGCTCTTTCGGGATGGTGGCTTCTCTGGAACAAACTCAATCCATTCTCTAGCACCGTCATTGTGCCCTCCATGGGCGACGTCTCTGCCGCTCTGGCGTACGTGTCATCCGAGCAGCACAAGGAGCGGATGAAGACGGAATGCATTGACCTTTACCTTCGCCCACCAGTGAACGACTACGGCACACTGGAGTTCGACAAGATGGAAGAAATCATTCAGGTTGGCTATGACTACGCGTTGCCGCGGGTGCGAGCGTGGGCGGCGCGAGTGTTGTCATTAGAGCCAGAGGCCACGATTCTGGAGCCAAGTCTCTCGCGTCAAACAAGCACCAGTCGACTGTCAAATACGCTGAGCGGTCACGCTTCTGACGCTGACGAGGAAGACGCGGAGCTGGATGCCGAGATGGTCGACTCGGGTGAGAGTGACTTCGAAGGAGGCTTCTCCTCCTCGTGAGTGGTGTCGATAGACAGAGCGCCGGACACTCCTCCAACTTCAACTCGCGACGCTGAAAGTAGATGATGATGATGAAGAGGAGCGCGGTCATGGACTCCAACAATTCAAACTGGTCTGAGAGAAAGAGCAGACAGAGTACGTTCGCAGGGAATGAAATAAATACACTCTTCGTTCGTATGGTTAGTTTGTTCTGACAGGATCGAAAGACTAGGAGCAGCCACTCGAGATGGACTCGCGTATCTCTTCGACGATCTGAGGTAGCTCGTCGACACTGCCAGTGCGCGCGATGACCATTACGTTGTTCTTGGCTCGCAGCATGAAGAGCATGCCAAGGAAGCGGAAGTGCTGCAGCAGCGTCGTGAACTCGGCTTCACCGATGTCGTTTTCCATCGGATGCTCGTCCAGGTACTTGAAGAAGACAGCGCGCAGTGGGTCAGGACATCCGAGTTTCTCGAACGCGGTCTCAAAATGCGCTCGGGTCAGCGTGACGGCCTCGTTGTCCGCATCATCATCCATTCTGAGCAGCGCCGCGAAGATGATTGACGCAAACTCTTCGTGACCGTCGCGCATCGCTTGGATGCCATTGCAGAAGTCTTGCGCGTCGATGAAGCCATCACCATTGCGGTCGAGGAAGCGAACAAACTCCTGTGCATCGACAAACGGCGACAGACCGAGCGCCTTTGCCAGGACGAGCGCACGGTCGACGACCATGCGGTCGCTACCCGACGGTGTGAGCTGGCGGATGAGCGAGTCGACCGCGCGCTCATCGGCGAGCGCGTGGAAGTCGGCCTCGTTGTCGTCCACAAGCATCGTGGCCATGCAGCTCGCCATGTTTTCCGACTTGCGCAGGAAGTTAAACTCCTGCATACGGCGCACGGTCTGCGAGAGGTCCGAGTCACCGCCGTTCTCGACGATCCACGGGTGCTGCAGCGCTTCATCGACCGTGATGCGGTCCTGCGCACGCACCTCTAGCATGCGTGCGACAAGCTCCTTGGCCGACGGCGAGATGTGAGCCCAGTCTTCCGCATGGAACTGGAAATCTCCGCGAGCGATCTTGAGCAGGATCTCGACCTCTGAGTCGCCAAAGAACGGCGGGTAGCCAACCAGAAGAATGAAGAGGATGACACCGGCACTGAAGACGTCGGCCGCTTCCGAGTACATGTGCGACGCGATCACCTCCGGCGCGATATACCCAATGGTACCGGCCATGGTCGTCTTGCCCGTGTTGTCCAACGGGTTTTCGCGGCCGTGAACCATGCGGGCGAGGCCAAAGTCGGTGAGCACAATCTTGGCGTCGCTCGCGTCTCGCGAGGACAGCAGGATGTTCTCTGGCTTGATGTCCAAGTGCAGGATGTTGTGGCGGTGCAGCGCCTGCAGCGCCGATAGCAGTTGTTGCATGATCTTGGCGGCGTCGCGCTCACTGTAGCAGCCGCGCTGCACGATCGAGTCGTAGAGCTCGCCGCCCTCGCAGAGATCGAGGATCATGTAGATCTTCTCCTGTTCCTCGTACACCTTGTGGATCTTGACGAGGTTCGGGTGTCGAATGTCGTTCGTGATGTTACGCAGGATCTCGACCTCCGACACGACGGCTGCGCGGTTCTTGAACTTGGATGCGTCCACGATCTTGACGGCGTAGCGGCGGCCGTTGCGGCGGTCCACGAGCGTCCGCACGACACCGTTGCCACCGACGCCGAGCACGTCGCCTAGATCGTAGTGCTGCAGCCAGATGAGGATGTCGATGCAGTCGTGGAGCGCACGGCACCACTTGGCCTTCGTCTTCGTGTCGCGCGCGCGGAAGATCCACGGGCGCTCGTCAGGCGCTGGCGTAACCGAGAACGTGAGCGCGTCCATGTCGACGAGCAGCGCGTCGGCCGTGAGCATCACGCTTTTGCGGGGTTTGTCGGTGCGGCGCGGGCGCTCTCCGTCGCTCGTGGGCGAGAGCGGGTTGTCCGAGGTTTCATAGTACGACAGCACGCGTCCGTTGAGCTCGACGAAGCGGGTCTTCCACTTCTTGCGCCAGCGGAAGCCCTGCTTCTCGAGCTCGTCCTGAAGCACCGGAGCCGTGACCCAGAGGTTGCGGCCGCCGTGACGTTCTGTGATCGTGTGGGGCAGCGACAGCTTGCGCGCGTGGCCCTTGCTGTCGGGTCTCCGGTGGTGCAGCAGGCTGAAGAGTCCGTGGGAATGCGGCGACTGTTGCTGCGGCTGCTGGCCAGAGCGAGAAAGCGGCGCGCGACGGCGGGACGACGACACGGGGCAGTTGGAGCTCGACGGCGGAGACTTGGTCGAGCTGAGGAACGGAGGCGGCGGCGGCGACGGGTCGCTCGCGCGCATGTCGAAGCGAGACTCCATGGAGGGCGGTCGCTGGTACGGGTACGAGTGCGCCTTGGTCTGGCGGGTGCACGCGGCGCAGCAGGTAGCGTCCGACTGCGACGACGGTGAGAAGAGGCGGCGGAGGAAGCGCTTGGAGTTGTGGCGCCAGGAGCGTCGGGGCGGACGGACTGCAGGCAGCTCCATGGTTTGTTAGCGACCGCTGGCCGATGATCAAGATGGCGAGCGAGCGAGCGAGAGAGAGAGAGAGAGAGAGAGAGATGCAGAGTGTGAGAGGAGGAGGACGACGGCGCGCGGGTGGGCAAGCGGTGGTCAGTGCGTCCACAGAGAGAATCGCACAATGGCTGGATTCTCAGGTGGCACGACCACACGCGCGTCCACACGACCACACGTCCACACTCGTCTACTGCGGGCGCAATCCATCCACCCCAAACTCAAACTCGAACTCAATCTCACGCACGCAAACGACGCGTAGCACACCAACTCACCTGGACGCGTTGAGGCTCGTGTGGGTTCAACGCCAACTCACACTCACAGCGAGTGGGCGGGAGCCAAGAGTCGTCTTCGAAAAACCACCGATGGGGAGGTGACAGACAGCAGATGATCTCTGGAAAAGTTCCAGAGCGAGAGGATTTGGTGTGTCGCGGTTTGTGGCTGCGCGGTCGTTGGGTCGGAGCGTATTGGATTGTGTGGCTCAAAGGCAGAGGAATACGGCCGCGGAAACTGTGGACGGCTGCGGCACAATCACCATCACGTCCGCAAACGAATGCGGGGAGAGGGGGGGGGGGGAGAATCCAGAATGACTGACAGCTCCAGCGAGCGAGCGATGATGAAACGCTGGCTGGATGACGGCTGAAACGAACCGAAGCGACGTCCGTCGCGGCGTCGCGCACGGCGCATCAACGACTGAGAATCAGCACGGGAGCAAACATTTGACGTTTAAATCAGTAGATACCCGCCTCCAACGCCAAATACACTGATTTAGAACCTTTGACACAGGTGGTGTTGATTGTGCCGTGACTCGGCCGCGTCAACGCTGACGTTCAGGCGCAACCATTCTCTTGGCGCCCGTCAGCACCAGGGCGACGCGCATGACATCGACAGCAACTTGCAGCAGGAGCGTGGGGGGCGCAGTGACACGAAGTGATCGTCCTCGGTGTCGTGCTGCTGCTCGGCACGATGCAGCTCAAGTCTCGTTGTCGCCGAATAACTCCCCCAGATCGCCAGGGACGAAAACGGATGAATCTGGCCAAACGCGCCGGCACCACAAACTCATCTCAGTGCTCCCAACGTCATCGTAGCCACACATGTCTCGCTGTCGTTGCACGATGCATCCCACGCTCTTGACGCTCGCGGCCTGCTCTCTTTGCAGTCGTCACGCTCGCGGTGACTTTTCGGCCCATGACGGCGGCGACTGAGCCGGCCCACGACGATGCTTCGTCGAAGAAGGTGAGATTCGCGAGACTGCACGACGGAGTTCCGGCATCCAGCATCCACCGGAACGAATCGAAGGCACGCATCCCGTGGGTGCGTCGTCCGCATCTCTCCCTCGATAATCTCCTTCCATAATGGAGGGAGAGATGCGGAGTCCATTCGCTTCGTCGCTCTTCGGGCACTTCCGCCAGCTGGCTACGAACCAACTGACGGACGTGAGCGCAGTCACTAGCGTTCGAGTGTCCCAACTGACTGACGTTCCCCTTCCTCCATGCTGACTGCGGCGGTCCACCTCAATGGAGAGCGGACATCCCGTCGAGTTTCAGTTTGAATTTCAGGTGCCTTCCTTCGCCCGTTGCCTTCATCTTCCGAGCGGCTCCGACTTCATCTTCATCGGCATCCATGCGCATACTGAACAGTCTGCCATGACGACGGCCGGTTGTGTCCATGACTCATGACCTTTCGGACGCTGGCTGACTGGTTGGTGCTTGGGGCCACAAAGCGATGCGCTGTCTCTGTTTAACACGCTCGAACTGCCGGTGTGACGCCGCTCGCGTCGCCGCCCCCACAGCATGTCGCGTGTCTCTCGGGTGGTCGAGGTCGAGGCTCGATCAAGTGTGCCAAGTGCCGGCACGTGCATGGCCGTGGTGGCATCACGCGCGCTTCTCTCTGCGCCAGTCGTGAGTCACGCGCAGACAGACACTTGAGCTGCCAGCCGTCGCGTGTCACAGCCCCGTGCCCCGACTTCAACGTGTCATCGGAAGTTGCCGCGGCGCGTCGCCTCGAGCGCCGCGTGCCGCCGCGCGGTCCCGAGCTCTCGGCGGCACTCGGTCGTGACGGGGTCCACGAGACACGGCTGCTGCGTCGCGGCGTCCACGCGCCACTCGAGGCCCTGGCGCCCCGACTCGACGCGAGGCGTCGCGAAGCTCCGCGGGCGGTCGAACGTGCTGCGCTGCGACGCCGCGTGGTAGTAGTAGCACGCGCCGCTGGCGCTGTCAAAGTACTTGGCCCAGCCATCGGCACCGGTCTCGAGCGGCGCCTCGCCGGCGCGCGGCGTGAGGAACGTCGGCGGGCGCTCGTACGTGCTCGCCATCGTGTAGTGGTTGTAGTAGTACGCGTACCCCGTCGCCGGGTCGACGTACTTGGCCCAGCCATCGGCGCTTTGCTCCACCGCCGCGGCCGTCGTCACGGAGGCGACGGCAAACTCGGCGGGTCGCTCGAACGTGCTCTCCATCGTGCGGTGGTTGTAGTAGTAGTAGTACCCCGTGGCGGCGTCCAGGTACTGCGCCCAGTCGGTGCCGGGGCTGCGCGCCGTCGGGAGCTGGTCGCCTCGCGGCATCGTCGGCCGCGCGTCGTCGTCGTCCGGGCAGAAGACCCCGCGCGGCGGCGCGTACGAGTTCTCGCCCGTGTCTCGGTTGTAGAACCACTCGCGCCCGGACGCCGCGTCGACGTATCGCGCCCACGCGCCTCTCGTCTCGGTCGGCTCGCGGTGCGGGTACGCGCGCAGGAACCAGCCGTCCATGTCGTCCTGCTGCATCTCGCTCGGCCATCGCGACGGGAACTCGCCGTCGCCGTAGTCCACGCGGCGGCCGTAGAAGTCGTAGAGCGCGCGGAACGCGTGGCCGCGGCGGCGACCGCCAGCGTGGACGCTGCGCCAGCACTGCAGCGAGAGAGGGAGCGGAACCATGAGACTGTCAGCCAGAGATGCACAAAGAGAGAGTGTGAGAGAGAAGGACGTACTGGGTCGCAAAACATCTCTCCACAGTCGCGGCACTCGACGCGAGCGACCGTCTCGGTCGACGGCACTGTCCATTCGCCCGTCCGTCAGCAGAGAGAGAGAGAGAGAGAGAGAGAGAGAGATCGAAGCAGCAGACGTACGGCAGTTGTCGCAGTGCGGCTGCGGCAGCAGATCGAGCACGTCCTGCGGTCGTCGGAAGCGCACTTCTCCCGTCTCCTTGTTCTGCGATGCGAGCACCCGTCAGTCAGTCACCCGCTGCCACGAGGAGCGCCACCAACAGACCCCACCCACGTACGTAGTAGAAGCGCTGGCCCGTGTCGGGCTGCGTGAGCTCCTTCCAGCGCCGCTGCTTGCGCGCGAGCTGCAGCTGCTGGAAGCGCCGTCGGCCCCAGCGCCCGCGCACGCGCGCCTGGATGAGCGTCGCGCTGCGTGTCTCGAGCCGCAGCTGCCGCAGCACGCGCTCGAGCGCCGCGTGCTTCATGGCCGACACCTCGCGGCGCGCGCGCGCCGCCCGCCACGTCGTCTGTACGAGCACGACGGCACGGAGCTCGCGCTGCCGCCGCTCTTCCTCCACGACGCGCAGCAGCCGCATGACCGCACGGCTCTGCTTGCGCTTCCACGCGGCCTGAAGCCGCACGGCGGCCGCGTGCTCCTGCTGCCGCCGCCGTGTGAACGCGCGCAGCTCGAGCCACTGGCGGCGTCTTCGAGCGCGCCACAGTCGCTGGATGCGCCGCGCGGCGTCGCTCAGTCGTTGCGCGTGCTCACGTCGTCGACGCAACTCGCGCTGCGCTCGGCGCCGACGCACCGCCGCTTGCACGCGGATCGCGGCGCGTTCCTCGCGTCGCCGCTGGTCGCGTCGGCCGTCTCGTCGGCGCTGCGCCTCCTGCCGCGCGGCCCTCGCTCGGTAGAGACTCTGCAGGCGGTTGGCGGCCTCGCGCTGCTCACGGTCGCGCGCGAGCTTGGCGATGCGCAGCACCCGCACGCGCTCGCGCGTCTTCTTGCCGCGCCACATGCGCTGCAGCTGCGTGGCCGCGCGCTCGCGCCGCTGCATCTCCGCGAGCCGCCGCATCACGCGGACATTCAGGCGATCCCGCAGCCGCTTGCGGCGCCACGCGCTCTGAACACAAAGCGCAGCTCGCTCCAGCGCCGCCTGCTGCCTCTCCGCCCGGCGCTGCGCCGCCATCTTCACCGCGCAGCGCTGGCGGAACTTGGTCTGGATCGAGACCGCGGCCGCGACCTCGCGCCGCCGCTGCAGCCGCGCGACCACCGCGAGTCTGCGCGCTTGACGCCCGCGGAAGACGCTCTGCAGGCGCAGCGCCACCCAGCGGATCAGCTTCTCCTCACGGCGCTGCGCCGCGACGCGACGGGCGACGCGTGCGCGGTAGAGGCACTGGATGCGGATCGCCGCGCGCCAGCAAGCGCCGTACTCCTCGAGCACGAGTCGGTCGCTCGCGCGGTGGCGCGGCACGAGCCCTGTGAACGCGCGCTCGAGACGCAGCTCGGCGAAGCGCCACTGCGGCGCGAGCGCCTGCAGCGAGAACGGACGCACGCGGCCGCAGCCCGTGAGGTCGAGCAGCAGCAGCTTGGGGCAGCGCTCGGCGAGCCATGCAATCGCCGTCTCGGTGAGCAGCGCGAGGTCGCGCAGCCAGAGCGACCGCAGCGCCGGCGCGATGCCCGAGTCCGCGAGCGCCAGCACGCCGAGGTCCGTCACGCGAGCGCAGCCTGAGAGATCGAGCTCTCGCAGCGGCGCGCGAGGCAGTGCGGCGATCGCGCGCAGCGTCTGGTCAGTCACGCGCTCGCAGTGGCGCAGGCGCAGCACCGAGAGATGGCGCAGCGACTGGAGCTGGAACGCGTGGTCGTCCACCGCGCGGCAGTCGGCGAGCGCGAGCACCGAGAGCTGCGTGCAGCGCTGCCCGAGCCGGTGCACGGCGGCGCTCGAGACGGCGACGCAGCCCGAGAGCTGCAGCACGCGGAGCTCGGAGCAGTGCGTCGCCAGCACGCGCAGCGTGTGGTCCGCAATGCCCACGCAGCGCGAGAGATCCAGGTGCCGCAGTGTCGCGCAGCTGCGAGCGACCGCGCCGACACCGACGCCGACGTCGTCGTCATGGCCATCGCCATGGCCCTCGCCGTTGTCTCGGTCTCGGCGGTTGCCGTCCGAGAGCAGCGCCAGCCCCGCGAGGTCGAGGTGCTGAAGCTCGGGGCAGCCGAGCGCGAGGTGCCGCAGTCCGAGGTCCGTGACGCGAGCGCAGTGGCGCAACGAGAGCCGTCGGAGCTGCAGCAGTTGCTCGCCGATGGCGCGCAGTGCGACGTCGCCGAGCTTGTGGCAGTCGGAGAGGTCGAGGTGCTGCAGTCCGTGGCAGCCGCCGACGAGCCAGCTCACGCCCACGTCCGTGAGCATCTCGCAGCCGCTGAGCGTGACGCTTTGCAGCGCGCTGCAGCGCTCGGCGAGCGAGAGCAGCGCGATGTCGTTGAGCTTGTACTGCAGGTCGCAGCGTGAGAGGTCGAGCGTGAGCAGCGCGCTGCAGCCCGCGGCCACGTGCACGACGCCGGCGTCTGAGACCTGCCGGCAGTGTCGCAGGCGTAGGCTCTGCAGCTCGCGGCAGTGCTGGCTCAGCGAGAGCAGCACGGTGTCGTTCACGGCGCCGCAGCCCGAGACGTCGAGCGACTGGAGCTTGCCGCACGCGAGGAAGAGGCGCTGGAACGCAAACGCGGGTAGCTGCGAGCAACCGGCGACGTTGAGCTCTGCGGTAGTCGCCGTGTTAGCCAACTGCAGTGTCAATAGCACCTTTGCATTGCTGTCGTTGGATCGTTGGCGTACCTCGCAGCGGCAGCGAGACCTCAGCTATCGCGACAAGCGCGGCGCCCTGCAGCAATGGGACGTGGCTGATGTTGAGTGAGCGCAGCGACCGGCAGCAGCTCACGAGGTGCCGCACGCCTGTATCTGTGAGCTGTCAATGAACATCAGCGACTACTTGGTCTGGGATAGACAGAGAGAAAGAGAGCGAGCGAGAGAGAAGGGAACGGACCATGGTGGCGCGCTCGACGCTCAGCGCGACAAGCTGCGGGCAGAGGCGCGCGATCGTTGCGAGCGCGTGGTCTGTGATCTACACGTCAGTCAGTTTGTCTGTCTCTCTCTCTTCTCTCTCGCCAGTGGAACGGAGCCAAACCTCCTCAGCGCCAGAGAGATCGATTCGTTGGATCGCTGCAGGAGACTGCGTCGTCGTCAGCGGCCGATGCACCGCCGCCACGGCGTCCGCCAGCGCGTCTGCGAGCTGGTTGCTGGACCAGCGATCGCCTCGCGGTCGCCCGCCCAGTCGTAGCAGGCACGAGTCGTGCGCCACGACAGACCACACGGACAGGTCGACGATCGGCCCGACGAGCACTTCGTCCGGGATCTCTCGATACGCAAACGTCGCCTGCAGCTCCGCCACGACGGCGGTCTGCTGTCGTCCGCTGGAGCCAGCGCTCACGTCCCTCGTGCGATCGCCCTCGCCATGGCTCTGCGCGTCGCTGGACACCAGCGGCGAGAGCTTGGCGAGTCGTCCGCCAGCGGGGGCTGCTCGCTTGCGCCGCGCTCCAGCGCTGTGCTCGCGAAAGCCCATTCGTTCTACCGTTCGCTCGGTGCTGCCAATGCTGGGGGCGGACGGGAGGGACAGAGTATTCATAGCGTCGTCACACAACAACCAAAAACCTGCTTTGCTTCATTGAGTTCTGAATCTTCTAATTCATTTCGCGGTGGTGGTCAGCGGCTTGAGGAACGTCGCGACGTCCTCGTCGCCGAGCTCGTGCGCAATCGAGTACGCCGTCTCTCCGTCGGCGTCGCGCGTCTGCGGGTCCACGCCGCGCGACACGAGGAACTCGACGAGCTCCTTGTTGGAGCAGCCGAAGAGACACGTCTGGCCGCTGCGGTTCCGCGCGTTCAGCTCGATCGCGTCGTGCGCCGCGAGGATCTCGACCACATCTTGCATCTCGAACATCACGGCCACGTGCACCGCGCGGTCGCCGCTCGACGGCAGCGCAAAGTTGACGTCCACGCCGAGCGCGATCATCTCCTCGATCACGCTCAGCTGTCCGAGCCGACACGCCTGCAGCCACGCGCAGTCCTCGTCCATCTCGGCGTCGGCTTCCTCCGTCTCCGCCTCGAGATCCGCCGGCACCTCTTTCCGCGTGCGCACGATCTTGGTGGCAGACGCGATGGCGCCGTTCTTGAGCAGCGCCATGGCCTCGCTCGTGTGGTCCGACGACACCGCGAGGTACAGCGGGTTGACGCCGTCGCTCGTCGAGCCGGTGCAGTTGGCGTCGGCGCTGCGCGCCAGGAGCGCGTCAAGCAGCTCGCGCATGCCCGTGTTCGCGGCCTGCATGAGCAGCGTCCATCCGTGACGATCCACGAGCGCGTCGGGGCTCTGCACGTCCGCCTTCTCGAGCAGCGCGACGGCGATCGCGTTGAAGCCGCGCAGCATCTCCGCCGCCTCGGCCTCGAGCTCCTCGAGGTCCTTCTCGATGGACGAGAGCTTGATGCCGTCGTCGTCGCTGATGCCGGCCTCGTTCTCTGCCTCTTCGGCCTCGAGCACCTGCTCGAACGCCTCGTACTCCTGCTGCCACGCGTGGAACCAGTTCATGAGGAACACGAGCGGCGCCGCCTGGTCCTCGGCGCGCGCGTGCGTGTCCAGCGTCGTGAGCAGCAGCGCGGCGTCGCCGCTGAGCACGCTGCGGCGCACGGCGTCCTGCAGCAGCGTCTCGTTGTCGTCGTCGCCGCTGAGCGCGAGCGCCGAGAGCGCGTGGTCGAGATCCGCCGCCATGTCGACTGGTCTAACGTGATATGATGGAACGGAATGGGAAGAGCTCCACACCCTTTCACGGCCACCGACCGACGACGCCACGACGCTCGCTCGCTCTCTCTCCCGGACCAAAAACCACAACAAGAAGCTCTGGATCTCGGATCGTCAGATGTCAGGAATTCCGCCAACGTATACTCCATTGTGGAGGAACGTATAACGTATAATCCACGTGACTTCAACACGCACTCGCGATGAACGCGGCCATGATGAGGCTCCGCAGCCTCACGGCGGACGACGACGCCGCGGCGCTCACGCCCACGAGCGCGGCGCTCGCAGAGGCCTCGGAGGCGCGAGCCGCCAAGCCAGGCGAGGTCAGCACGGGCGACCTGCGCGTCCGAGGTGTGTGATCTCTGTGATTGCTTCCGTAGCTCTTCGCCAGTTTCACGGCTCGGCTCAGTGTTGCAGGTCACCGATGTGCCCCGCGACGACGCCCGCTCGCCGTCGTCTGCCTCGGCGCCGTCTGCATCGTCGTCTTCGTCCTCGTCGTGGCTGCGGTACTCGGCACGCTCGCGCCCGACAACGGGAAAGCCCAAGATGGATGTGCTGCCGCCGATGCTCTGCGTCGTGCTGCGTGTGTCCTCGTCGCGAAAGACCATGGCGACCGAGTCCATCACGGTCGATCTGTCGTCACACGCTGTCACCTGGAACGAGGTATTCTTGCTGATACTGATGATGCCGCCCTTGTCGCTGTGGTGTGCTGATGCTCGATTTGGTGGCTGGGTAGGAGTTCCATTTGGATAACGTTACGTCGAATGACGAGCTCAAGTTCTACTGCGTGGACCGTTGCAAGTCGGGGCCGCCTCATCAGCTGCCTCTTCGAGACGACAACGTCTCTGCGTCCATGGGTTTCATCGGGAAAGGTATGAATGGCTGGTCGGGGAGCCGCGTGTTGCAGTGACATGATGACGATCTTTGTATCGGACAGTCAGTGTTCCGATTGTGCGGCTGCCAGAAGGCGAGGAAGTGGAGCAATGGTATCCCCTAGTTCCGAAAGACACGGGTCTGCCTCTCCGTTCAGCGATTCGAGTTTCCCTCTGCTTCGTTCCGGTTGGGGGACGATCACGATCTCGAGCGGATTCAATCGTTCGCCCACTCGGTGGGCTTCAGTCTGCGCTGTCGATAGATACAAGGCAACAAGGCATGAATGGAGACATATCTCGAGGGATGATACCAGTTCCTTCGTCTCCGACAGCGACCTCGCAGGTGTTGACAGTGCCTACAGGTATCGTTGACTACGTCATCGTTGTTGGCCTCTCGTCAACTTCGGCATCTTCGAGCGATGAAAACACGATCCTCTTTCGATATCCAGTCGCGGATCGTCCAGGCTTCCCATTGCCGACGAAGATCGAGTGGTTCTGCTTTCCGGGTGGATTGGAAGTTGTGAAGAGCTGCGATCGCCCTTCGTGTCGAGTCTTCTCTTTCGTTCTTGTGGGAGGTGACGATGGTGTATCGAGGTGCTACGCCGTCGCCCTGATCATGTATCATCAAGTCACGTCTGGAACGAGCATCACTGAGGCAAATCCCATGCGCGAGTGGAGGGCAACCAGTCTCGCGTTTTTGACTCGTGTCCCTCTCATCAACGCGATGACGGATTGTCTATTGCGGGTTGCTTCAGCATGGTTGGCACCGAAGGCTGCACACACCACACAGCTCGCAGCCGAACGGCATATCGTGGATCTATGCCATGGTGTTGTGACTCCCATTCGAGGAGTCTGGGCCGTTGAATTTGCGCTTGAGGGAGGGTTGATCTCGTTCCATCTACCTGCCACGACCACTATATACATGAAGGAGGCAGTGGGTCGGAATGGTGCATCTGGAAAGCATACGATCAGAGCATCACATTCAACAAGCAAGCTGTCGCCCACAAAATCGCAGATGGCTGCCCTTGGAAGCATACAGCGTGGGCTTCAGTCGTCTCTCTATTCGCTATCGACTGTGTTTCATCATTTTGGAGTGAAGACGACCATTGAACTGGTTGCACTCGCTTTGTGTGAGTACAGAATCCTCATCCACTCAAGTCAACTGTCGGTGCTGTGTCCGATCGCGGAAGGTCTGTGCACTCTGCTGTATCCATTTCGCTGGCAGCACCCGTATGTGCCGATTCTCCCTCGTGTCTTGTCCGAGTATCTACAAGCACCACTGCCATACATTCTCGGAGTTCAGTCTCACTGGCTTCCGGAGCTGTTAGAAAGTGGGCGGCCAGAGCACCTCGTTGTTGCTGACATCGATCGAGGAACTCTCCAGCTCTACGAGAATGGACCAATGGTGCCCACAAGGTTAACTAGAGGTCTGCATACACGACTTCAGCAAATCCTTCAACAGCCGTGCCATGGGGAAGACGCGTTGCTCTCGTCAAGCGAAGACTGTCGAAGAGTGACCCAGATCTGGGACGACCGGATAGAACGGCTCGTGCGGATGGAATTCATCTGCTTCATGTCGACAATGCTCCTGGGGTATCGCGAGTGCTTGTTTTTCGTCAACCAGAAGCTTCCCGTCTTCAATAAGCGGCGGTTTCTGTCGACATGCGTTGTTGACAACGAGGTTATTCCGTTCCTGACCAAGTTGTTGAGTACCCAAGCCTTCCAAGCCTTTCTGGAGACGCACGGTGCGCCCGATCTGAGCGTGTTTCATTCCGTTTATCATTGGTTATCGAGAGCGAAGGACTACAGCTGGCCGTATGGGATGCCACCAATACCGACGGCGAAGTTGCCACCACCACTTGCCCAAGGAAGTGCAACGGGGGCGAAGGATGGGACTTCACAGACCACGACTCCGGTTTATCGATTCGATTGTAGTTCAAGCAGCCCCAACAACAAAATTGTGGAGACGTCGGTGACATCAACAGACGAGATTGGGCGTCTCATCAACAAGCTGCTCGATGAAGGCGGTGATTCACTCCTAACCGGAGTTCATTTCGATGAAAGTGCGCTGGAAGCGAGATTTTCGCAATTGATGGAGCATCCTCCAGAGCTACCTCAAGTCGCCGACAATGTGGGTGTTGACCTTCATACCTTGGAAGATCACGCTGAGCTGTTGAAGCGACCACATGAGGTGAATCACATGCCGCTGTCTCTGCTTCTGGGTGGCTCTACAGCTTCGAGTGTTGCGATCACGGGGGCGCGGAATCTATCAAGTGAGGAAGAACGCATTGAGCAGCTGCTGCACCGTTGTCTATCTTCTGTGTTCACGTCTGATGACTCGCTGTCTCCAGAAGACATTCGTGTGAGTCTTTATTGTCATGCGCACTCTGCTAACCAATATCTTCTAACGATCAGTGCGAGCAGGCGTGTGAGAGCCGATTCAAACACCAGTACGCTCGCGAGCTGTTTGTTCTCATTCTCATGCAGCCAAGCCAGCAATATGCCGACTTCGGTATCACAAGCGCGGGTGGATCCACGTGGTACAACCCAAAAGGGTCCGGCAGCTGCATCGGAGACACCGGGTTCCAGCTTTTGGCTCGGCTTTCGTCTGTGTTTATGGATCAGTGCTCCATTTATGAAGACTTTACAAATGCGAGGGGCATGATTCAAGTTGCTTCCCACATTTATCGTCTGGTGGAAGAGAGGAGAGGTGGGATTCCGTTCGGTATGTTGGTGATACAATTGCGTTCTGATACTTTGCATGAGCTCACCTTGCCCGTCAATGTCGACTCCAGCGAAGAAGGAGTATCTTGTGAACGTGCTGCGAATACGACCGATCTGCCGATCACTGGATATGTGGCAGCACGCGTGCAGTCGAGAGATCGATGCTGCGGTGTCTGCAGATCCATCTGCATCCGAAGCAGGACACTCGGCTAGTGTTTCCGACGAGATCTTCTTCTCAGTTATCGGAAGTCTGACGTACGACATGCTCACGGTGGATGTGCCTCTCTCAAAGGCTCAGACCTTTGTGGCAGTGATGTGTTCGACTTACCAGAAAGACAAGGAAATGCAGGACACACTTCGCCAGCTCGTGGAGAATGTCAGCCGAGCTCTTGACCTCTCGAAAGACGCCCGTTCATCCCCGAACAAGCACTCAGCTGCGAGCATCTCTCCTACGTCTGGTGCCGGTGAGGTGCCTTCAATGAAGCAGGTATCACCGCAGCCAGCTCGAGGTGAATACGATCTCGATCAGGTCATCCGAAGGAAGATGACGATAAACGACGCGCACCAGCCTGAAACAATGCAGTCTCCGAGTGGACGCTCGGCCGCTGTATCAAAAGATACTGTCGCCAGCAACGGAACCAGAAGACGAACCGATCATCTTCCTGTCGCAGCGATCAGCACGCTCTGCTCAACCAGCTCGCCAGTTGTGAGCATGTCGGTGACGCACGACCGTGTCGTCGTGGGGATGGCGGATGCCTCCGTCCTCGCCGTGGATTTGCTGCACCCAGAGCGGAAGATCCGCCTCGAGGGTCACACAGATGCGATCGTTGCAGTCCACCAGCACGGCACGACGCTCATCTCAGGCTCCCGCGACCACACACTGCGCTCATGGGACGTGCGTGCGACGCCAAGAAAACGGCACATCTTCGGGTTCTTCTCGCAGAGCGACTCGTCGCCAGTCGCAGCGGATCGACAGTCTGCGCAGGAGATTGACAGTGCGAGCGTCTCCCGTCGAAGCATCGTGATGCGAGGGCACTCTGGCCCAGTGGGCTGCGTGGAGGTTGGCCGCCACTTGACCACCAGTCGCCTTGTCGTTGCCTCAGGCTCTGCCGACGGATCCGTTCGTCTGTGGGACCCATGCAAGGACAGCAGCGTTAGCGTCATGGCGAGCAGCAATCGGCGGCCGATCAAGTGCCTTCGGTACCTGGCTCACTTCGACTCGCTCATCAGTGGATCCACGGAGGACGTGCTCGAGGCGTGGGATGTGACGACCGGAGCGTGCCAAACCAGCTTTCGAGCTCACCGCGGAGCCATTCGCGACGTCCAAGTGACTGGGGAGCGCCTCGTGACTGCCGGCAACGATTGCAACGTGAAGGTCTGGGACGCGCGCTTCCGCAGCGGCCAGAGCTACTCCCACGCACTGCGCAACCACGGCGGCCCGGTCCTCTGCGTCAGCCTCGGCGGTCCAGCAGATCCAAACGTCTGCACGGGCTCTGCGGACGGCGTCGTGCGTGTGTGGGATCTTCGATACGTGCACAAGGGGCCGCGGCTCGCTCTAGCTGGCCATCTTGGGCCGGTCACGTGTCTCCAGCGAGACTTCTCGAAGCTCGTCTCGGCCAGTGAGGACGGCTCGGTCCGCGTCTGGGACATGCACTCGGGCGTCTGCAGCAAGGACGTGAAGGCGCATGGCTCGGGCGTGACGTGCATGGCGCTGCAGGACTCGCGCGTCGTCACGGGATCCTGGGATGGCTGCATCCGCGTCAGTGACGTTGAAGTCAGCTCGATACGAACACAAGATAGCGGATAGGAACGCGGACGGAATGATAAAACCTCACGCAAGGTTTTGTGATCCCCTACCATCCGCTGACTGGCTATTTCTGTGCCAGTGGTTTCCCCTCCGCATACTCTCTTCAAGTGTCGGCGTTTCCTTCTCTCGGACCATCACTCTCGGGCCATGCACCCGCCCTCTCTCGGTTTCCCCCTCTGCTCTTCGATCCAACGGACACTCTCCCAATTTCCCCGTGCTCGACCTGCGTCTGCATCGACATCTTGGCGTCGACCTTCCCTTCGTCCGCTGTGATCAAGGGACATTGAACGCGAGCGCTCCCTTAATCCCTTCCCTACATAGTCCATCTTCCTTGCCCTCGTGTCCTCGTGTGAGAGAGACACTGTCATCCTCCTCCTGGGACTTCACGAAGAAGAAGAAGAAGACGAACGAATACTCTCGCAGTCCGGACGCTTTCAACGCCGTCTAGATTATCTGTCTGAGGTCGCTTGTGAATCGAGCTGTGCAAAGAAGGTAAATGGCGTCACATTAGACAGACTGTAGCCACTCTGGGTAGATAGACGCCAGGTTGTGGTCTCCTTGGTCATTCGGCGGACCACACTCGCTTCATTGTGCAGCGTGGGGTGAGGGCAACCGTGTGGTGCGATTGCGAGCGGAAGCCTGCGTCACTGCTGGGGATCATCGTCTGCAGTAACATGGGAGATTGTGGATGGCACCGAAGGCGGTGGCTGCATGTGAAACGAATCCCTCCTCGGTGCCGACGTCAGTCAACCCGCTTCCAACCGCTCTTGCACCACTTACTCTCGTGGATCCTTGCAAAATCATGATGAGACCACATCGGCCAGTGTGCTGTACATGTTCAATGGCTAAAGACAGTCTCACTGACTCCTTCATGTATGACAGTATAGAACCGAAACGGCGGCTATGGAAGTGAAGATGGAAGCTGCCGTGCCTGACGTGCTTCGAGGACGGATCTGCGACCCTGCGAGCTCAAGTGATGCGCAGCCGGTGAACGCTACCGAGATCGCTCTCCAGTCGCTCATTGACGACAAGCTCCAACTTCGAAACACCTCTTGTCTCTCCAAGTTTCTCCAAGTGCTCCAGCGAGCCAAAACTGAAGCCGACGAGGCGCTCGTGCTGATCGTGCTGCGAGCAACGACGACCTCCAGCGACACCAAGCTTGCCCAAGCCTGTACTGCGGCATTTGAGAAGTGTGGGGGGTTGAAGATTACGAAGAAGTGGCTGAACGAAGCCGTGGAATGGAACTATAGTGATCTGCTGGTTCTTCTCTTGGAAGTGCTAAAGGTCCTTCCTCTCCAACTGACCAGTATTACTGAGGCCCGCATCAACGAGCCTATCGTGAAGCTTCGCAAGACTGCTCAAGAAGACAAAGTTCGTCGTGCCGCTCAAGACCTTTTGAAACACTGGCGCAGTCGCTTTACAGAGAAAGAGAAGTCAAAGGCGAACGGATCGGCTGCTGCCAGTCCTTCTGCCGCCTCCACTGACGTCGCCAAGTCGAGCAAATCGCCTAATGTGTCGCCGACGTCGGCGACGTCCACATCCAGTTCGTCTCCGTCCAGTGCCACCACCACGACGGCCGCTAGTGGCTCCGCTCCGCGCACTGCTAGCGAGGCCGCATTAAAAGATGCAAAGCCGCTAAAGCGTCGACAGATTAAGCGACTCGAACGTATGCCGTTTGGATCTGGGCTTGTGTCCACCTCTGGTGCCGCGGCGTCGTCGACGAAGTCCTCTGAACTCATCGGTAATCTGCTTCAACGCAAGTCGGCGAAGGATGCGGCGGCCGCGTCCTCGACTGCGAAGCCGAAGAAGAGTGACTCGAGCGATAGTAAGGAAAGTGTCGCTGACAGTAAGAGCCCAACGTCTCTGTCGCCACCACATGCCTCTTCCCCTGTATCATCAAACTCGAAAGAAGAAGAGATTGTGATGCAGCTTCCCACCATCCAGAGCTTCAACGCCGCGACAAGTAAAGTCTCGAAGAAGATTCGATGGGCGGACGAGGCCGGGAAGGAGCTGGTCAAGGTGAAGCTCATCGAGTCCTGGCGAGATCTGATCCACGTGCACGCCCACGAAGAAAGCTTCAAGGACGCGAAGCTCCGAGAGCACGCGGACGAGCGACTGGCGATGCAGTCCCACAAGGACCGCGAGGCGTTCCACGTCGTGCTGGCGCACGAGTGGTCGACGCCGGCGATGCTGCAGCTACCCGAGTCGCTCGCTAGCCGCCGAGACCCCGTGAAGACAGAGGAAACAGAGGCACAGACTGCGCGCACCCGTCGAGAGATGGAGTTTGTGGTGCTGGATGGCGAGGTGCCTCCCCAGTCACCGAAGGAGTGGGCGCGCGCCAACGAGCCGCACCGCGGGCCTCCCGTGGAGGTGCCGCTTTCAGACGTCGATAGTGGGGCTCCCGTGACGACGCCCGTGCCGCCTGCGGCATCGTTCCCGATGGGGGCCGATGCACCGGAGACGGAAGAGGAGCGGGCGCTTCGCCTGGAGCTGGGCCCTTTGCATCGCAACACCATCGCGATGCTCATGGAGAACGAGGACGTGCTCGGACAGGTGTATGAGGAGGCGCATCGCAACGGAAACCGCATCAGCGATGCGCGCGTCTACGAGATCATCGAGCAGCGCCGCCGTCAGCCGCCCGCGCACCTCCACGCGCCGTACGGTCACGCACATGCTCATGCACAGCCAGCGTATCCCACGCACCCACCGAGTGGCTACGGCCACTATGGCGCTGGCGGCGGACCACCGCCAGCCGTCGACTATGACCACGCGCGCGGCGGCTACGCGGGTGCGCCGCAGCCGATGCTGCACCACCCCGGCATGAAGCGCAAGGCGCCGGGCGGTGGCATCCTCTCGGACGGCCCGCCGCCGTCCAAGCGACCCGCCAAGCGCGGCGCGAACGGCATGCCGCTGCAATGCATGTACTTTATGTCGCCGTCGGGCTGCAAGCACGGCGCGTCGTGCCAATACTCGCACGACCCGAACGCGCCGCCTGGCAGCGAGTTCGGTCACGGCTACGGGCCTCCGCCGGGCGGTCGCTTTGGCCACGCGCCGGCGCCGGTCGCGATGGGCATGGGAATGCGCGGTGGCCACTCGGGCATGCGCGCCATGCGCGGCGGTCGATGAGTCGCTCCCTTGCCGCGTTGTACCATATCTCAGTAGCTAGTATCAGTCGCATCGAATAGCTCCACCGTCAAAACTAAACAAGCGCAAGCTCTCTCATGCACCAGCGTGTCCCTCTTGGTCTCTGTCGCCCACGACGTCGCGCACCAGCGCAGCCACGTCCTGGTGTCCGAAGCGAAGCGCCAGGTCGAGCGGCGTCATCGCGAGTCCGTCGACGCGAACGGTCGCACTCGCGTCGACCACACGCGTCGCCAGCAGCAGCCGACAGCACGCCGCTGCGCCACCCGCGACCGCGAGATGCAGCGCTGTGTGGCCCAAGCGGTTGCGCGCGTCGATCAGTAGTGGCGGTGGCGGCAGGAGCGCGATGTGTGCGAGCAGCTCCTGCATCGCGCCAGTTGCGCCGCTCGCCGCTGCGAGATGCAGCGCAGAGAAGCCGTCGGGGTCCACGCACGAGACGTCGGCACGCGCTTGCCTTGGCAGCAACAGGACAACGTCAGTGAGCACACGGACAGCGGTATGCACGAGGAGTCATTGCACGCGTACGTCAGGAGAAAACGCACGGCGGAGCAGGCGTTCCACGCCGCCGCGAGGTGCAACGCCGTGCGCTGGTGCTCGGGATGCGGTGCGTCCACGCGTACTGGCGGCTCTGCGTTCGCCCATATCCACTGAAGGCGCTCGACGTCATCCGCCATCGCAGCATCGATCCACTCGCGCGTCGTCGTCATCATCTCCGTCGATCATGAACGTCGGCGTGGGAGTCGAAGCGTCGCGTCGCTTCAGTACGGAGCAGCGCTGCTACATGTTATCCGCCAATAGAATCCCTTGCTTCATCTCTTCCTTCACCTCATTGGCTGAAACCCGGCCACCCACCCACCCAAGTCAACCGCCGGCACTCTCCCCTCGTGATTGACCGGTTCCAACGCCCCGCCATCATGACGACGACGCCCGAGCGATCGGCGTCTGCGCCTTCCTCCGCGGGCATGGAGCGCCTCGATCGCATGCGCAAGCTCTCTGCGATCCTGGACGACGACAGCGACGGCGGCGCCGCCGAGAGCGAGGTGCTCGCGCTGCTGAGCGCCGCCGTGCGGCGCGGCGCAGGGGCCGAGACCGCCGGCGATGGCGACGTCGCGATGGCGGCGCCGCACCGCCGCGACGCCTCTGGCGCGATCCTCTGCGTCGAGTGCGAGGCGCACCGCGCAGAGACGTTCTGCGAGCAGTGCCACGACTACTTTTGCGAGCTGTGCTTTGGCGGGCAGCACCGCAAGGGCAACCGCCGGCAGCACACGGCGCAGCCGGTCGTGCTATCGCCGTCGGAGACGACGGCGCAGAAGCAGCAGGAGGAAGAGGAGCAGGCAGCTATGGGTGCTGGGGCTCGCGACGGTGACAGTTTGATGGCTGCGGTACGTGGGAGGAGACGCAATGACATGGAGACGATTGTTGATGGACACTGATGTGTGGGAACGGTTGTGTTGCAGCGTCGACGCGCGTCGCTGGATTCAGACGACGACGATGATGATGATGATGATGACGATGATGACGATGACGACAGCTCTGAGCACGACGAGGACTCGGACGACGACGACGAGGACCGCAAGAGTGAGCGCTTGTCCACGCGGCGGCAGACCTGGTGTGATCTCATGGGCCACTTGTTCGCTGCAGGCACGTGGCCGCGCAGCCGCCCGACGCCGGCGCTGAAAGACAGCAAGAGCGCGCCCGGCAGCGTCGCGGCCGCGCAGATGGGCGCGACGAGCGTGCTGGAGCGCGCCAAGTTCATCCCCGTGCGCCTGACGTACGAGGAGCGCAAGCTGCTGCGCACGCTCGAGGCGGCGCTGGCGGTGAGCCACTACACGGACAAGCTGGACGCGCCGGCAAACGTGGCGCCGGCCAAGCGCCTGCGCACGCAGCTGCAGGAGATCTGCGGCTTCCTCAGCGGGCTCGCGGTCGCGCTGGACTACGCGGACGGGCAGGCGATGCTCGAGCACAAGCGGTTCGCGGAGCACGCGCGCGTGTTCCAGGAGCTCTTTGAACTCGGGCGGCGGTACAAGATCATGAACCCGGAGAAGCTGCGCGGCGAGTACGGCAAGCTCATGTACCTGCTGCAGGACGCGTCGAGCCCCGAGATCCGCGAGCTGCTCGGGTTCTCGTGCGTGGCCAAGATCCGCACGGTGCACGACGCGCTCGCGGCGGTCGGCGCGCTGCACGTGCTGCGGCACCCCAAGATCGAGACGGCGACGATGGTCGTGGCGCCCGAGGGCAAGACGCGCGTGCAGATCCAGCGGCAGATCGCGGCCAAGAACGCGGCGATCCGCGAGCTCTCGGCGTCGGCGACCGACAAGCGCCAGCGCGAGGTCATCGAGCAGTGCCTGTACTCGATCGCGGACAACAACTACCACCTCTACTTTGAGCGCGACCCGATCGACCGCATGATCGCGCTGCTCACGACGCACTTTGACCCCGCGCGCGGCGACGAGGGCGAGCTCGCGATCGTGAGCGGGCAGGACGGCGCGCGACTGTCGCACTCGCACGCGCGGCAGTTCCACTACGTGCTGCAGTCGCTGACGCTGTGGCGCGAGATCGCGCACGACCTCTTCCGGCTTTGGTGCCTCACGGACGACGACCTGCTGGACGACGCGCGCTACGAGCTGCGCGACACGGGGCAGGGGCTGCACCGCGTGCAGCCGGCGCCGCGCGTGTCGCGCGCCATGCACGTGCTGCTGCACGCGACGCAGCGGCGGCTGGGCGCGTGGGTCGGCTCGAGCGTGATCCACCTGGGCGACAAGAACGTGCCGAACGCGCTCATGTTCATCGACAAGTACACGCAGGTCGGCCACATCCTGCGGCCGGTGGTCAAGACGGTGGACGCGCTCGACGCGCTCGTGCGCGACCACCCGCGCGTGCAGCGCTACGTGGACGCGACGTTTGGCGGCGTCGCGGCGCTGCGGCGCGAGGTGCTCGCCGACTTTTTCCGCGAGGCGTTTGACGGCAGCGGCGCCGACAACTTTTTCGAGGCCGGCAGCTGCATCGACGGCCGCCTCACGAGCGCCTGGAACTGGTGCTCGCGCCTGCACGAGAAGCGCTTCTACCCGGTGTTCAAGCTCGCGGGGTTCGTCGGCTTTGACGGCAAGTTTGGCTGAGCGGTTGGTCCATAGCGAGGAAAAACATGGCATTGCGTCGTCGCGTTACTCGGGCGTTCCGTTCTCTAGGCGACGAGCAGCTGCGAGAGACCGAGGAAGCGCTCGAGCGCGCTCGCGTGCGCGCAGAGCTCGTCCACGACCGCAGGCGGTGGACGCAGCCGACGCTTCCAGGTCTGCAGCTCGTACCGCCGCAGCGTCGCGATGTCCACGTCCACGTCCACACCGGTGTCACATGTGTCCACATAGGTGTCCACCGTCACGCAGGTGTCCACACCCGCGTTGTCCTCCACACTCTTCTTGTCCACGTCCACACGCGTCCGCACGTGGAGCTGCAGGTCCTGCGCCACGTGCAGCCACGCGTCCATCGCTGCGTCAAAGAACTCGACGTACGCGGCGTCGCGCTCGGCGTCGCGGCGGTGCTGCCACGTGCGCAGCAGTCCGCGGAACAGCGCGAACAGCGTCTGCAGCTTGCGGTCGGGCGGCCACTCGCTCTGCACGACCCGCGCCGCGGCCGCGCGGTCGCCGTGGTGCTCGGCCAGCAGCCGCACCGCGACGCGCAGGCCGCTGCGCGTGACCATGACGCGGAGTCGCTCGGCGACCGCGAGCGCGAGCTTGACGAGGCCGCCGAACGCTGCGTCGGACGAGCGCGCGGCGTAGAGCACACGCACGAGCGCGGCGGCCTCGGACTGACCCTCGAACATCCACAGCGGCCACACGCGGCGCAGCGCGCGCACGAAGCGATGCAGCCGTGGCTCGTCACGGTACTCGACGCCGAAGACGGCGTGCACGTCGGCCGCGTGGTCCAGCACGAGCCGCAGCACGGGGCTGGCGGCCACGTCGCGCGGGAGCTCGCCCTTGAAGTTGGGCGTCTGCGTCGAATTGAGTCCGAGTCCCGTGCTGCCCTTGGCACCCGGCGTCGGCGCCCTGCGGCTCGAACCAGAACCAGAGCCAGAGCCGGAGCCTGCGATGGATGGTGTCGGCGGTGGCGCGGCACCGGTGAGCGGTCGCGGGACGTGGTCCGTGAGCAGCAGGAAATCGACGATGGGCTCGTGCGCGAGGCGCACGGCGACGTGTAGCACTGTGTCGCCCAGCACGATGCGGCCGCGCTCGACGGCTGAGAAGAACTCCATCTTCTCGTCCTGAAGCGCGTTGTGTGCCGCCTCGCGCTCGAGCGAGTCGGTCAGTGTGTCGATCTGCGCCTGCAGTTGCACGCAGAGGTCGAGGTACGTAGCTCTCGAGATCTAGGGGGTCCATGGCGATGACAAGTCAGTAGAGGCTACAATACACGAAGAGAGAGAGAGAGAGAGAGAGAGAGAGAGAGAGAGAGAGAGACGCACTTGGAGCGCGATCAGTGACGGGTGGAAATGCTGGCGGAACGCGTCGACCTCGCCATAGTACGTCGCGCTGACCTGGCAGTAGATCGATCGCTCAGATTTTAGCGAGACAGCGAGAGAGAGAGAGAGCGACACACACACAGTGATGGCTAAACAACTAGAAGACGCACCAATCTGCGGAAGCGATGCGCTTCCTGCGGTGGAGCGCTGTGCGTGTGGCCCATCGAGGTCGATTGTTGGTTTGCGATTGGTATCTCGAAGCGACACCAAGCCATCTCCAGGCTCCAGGTTCCAGGATCCCAGTGATCCAGAGGGTACAATTCGACCATCACTCACAGCGTAACCCTGAACAGTCCCCCAAAATACGATTGGTGTTCCTGCAACTTGATCAAAACAAGGTACTACACTGGAGTCATCGCCATGCACCACCACAACATCACCGTCTGTCATCGTCAATCATCGTCTCGATGACGCACCAGGACGGGAAGGACGACGACGCCGCGCAGGCAGCGCTGCACGAGCTGCTGTCGTTCGAGTTTGTGTGCAAGGCGGCGGAGCTCCCCGAGGGCTCGCGGCGCTGCCTGCTGCTGCCGTCCTCGCAGCGCAGCGTGCTGCTCTTCAACCTCGGCGGCCAGATCCACTGCATCGACCAGACCTGCTACCGTGCGTCATTCATCTCTGCATCGCTCTCTGTATCTGTCGCAAGACGACGCCCTCATGGCGTGTGTGTGTGTGGATGTGCAACCCCTTCAACAGACCACGGCGGCCCGCTGGCCATCGGCGACCTCGAGGAACTCGGCGGCAAAGTCACGATCAAGTGTCCGTGGCACGCGTTCCACATCGCGGTCGAGACGGGCGAAGGGCTCTACATGGGCGTCGACATGGCGTTCGGGCCCGATGGCCGCCTCGCGCCCTCGGCACCGCGCGTCAAGTCCAAGGGCGTCAAGCAGCGCACGCACTTTGTGGAGCTGCGCAACGGCGGCGAGGACGTGTACGTCGCCGACTCGTCGCGGATACCCGGCGCGGCGCCCGTGGCGTCCGACGTCTACGCGTTTCGCCCGCCACCGATCCCGTCGTCGCCCCACGGCGTCGGCGGGCGGCGGCTGCACTCGCGCTTCGAGTGAGCGAGAGAGCGAGAGAGAGAGAGGTGGCGACGATAGGTAGTGTACAACACGTCGTGCTAGCTGTATGGTGAGGGAGAGAGACGTGCGAGACCTCGCTACGTGACAAATGGGATCTGCTACTACTAATGCAGCGAGTTGGTGAGGATGCGCGCGGCCTCGGCGCGGACAAAGAGCTTGGACGGCACGTACGGCCGCTGACTGAGCAGCCAGAAGGTCGCGTCCTCGGCCGTGACCTCGTGGTCCACTTGGCGCGCGTAGCGGCCCTTGATGCTCGCGTTCACATGGCCATCCACGCGCACGACGCCGTCCTTGTCTTCCTGCAGCAGCCGCTCCTTCAGGTCCTTCACGGCGAGCTCCTCGATGTCCATCTCGGCCTCGTCCTTCTCCTCCTGCGCCTGCTGCTTCACGCGGTCCACCTTCTTGCGCTTCTTGGCGCGCTCCTTCTCCACGAGCTCCTCCTTCTTGGCGTCCTCCAGCAGCTGCGACCGCAGCGCCAGGTCCTCGCGCCGCACGCGCTCGTACGACTCCTCGCAGCTCACGCGCAGAATGTCCGTCGACGTGACCTCGCGCGCCGTCGCGGGTCGCCGCTGCTTCGCGAGCTGCTCCAGCGGCTGCGCGGGCGCGTCGCCGCGCTGCTTCGAGATCTCCACGAGCTCCTCGACCACCTGCTTGAGGTACTCCTGCAGTGCGGCGGCCATGACGTCGCGCGTGCCGTCGCCCAGCGACGCGATGCCGTGGCGCTTCGCGAGCGCCGCCATGTGTCGCTGCAGCACGTCGCCCTGGAACAGGTCGCGCTCCGCCCACGCCATCTTCTGGCACGGCAGCCGCTCCGTGAGCCCCTGCGCCTTGCGCCGCGCCGAGTCCATCATCATCACTCGGCGCTCGGCGCCCAGCTCGATCGCTGTGTGCGTCAGCACGTCCGCTTCCTTGCGCAGGTCGTTGACGCTCGCGGCCGCGAGATCCGACGACGGGTGATCGCTCGGCGTCGCGCTCTTGTCGTCGCTGGCGCCCGCGGACGCCGACGCAGACGAGGAGCCAGACGACTTGCTCTTGCTGTTGGAGCGAGGCTTCTTGGACGGCGAACGCGGCGACGCGACCGAGCTGTTGCTGCGCTTGAGCGACGACAGCGACGGGGACGTCGCAGAGGTGCCAGCCGCGGCGCCGCTGCCACCAGCGCTACCGCTGCTCCCGCCTCCGCTGCTGTTGGTGCTGCTGGACGCAGCTGCAGACCCACTCGCTGTGACCGACGGGGACGACCCTGTCGCCGCCGACGGAGACGCGGTCGGCGGCGCGGGCACGAGCGGTTGGGCGGCGAACTTGCACACGGGGCACGTGTGCGTCGTGTTCTTGGCGAGACAGACCTTGTGGTGCGTGAAGACCTGCTTGTACGTCTGCGCTCGAGGCTGCGACGACGTACACACACACACACACACAGTCAGTCAGTCAGTCAGTGAGTCACTCTCTGTGCCAGCAATCGCAAACAAACGAGAGACGCACCGGTGCATCGGACGAGTTCATCTGCCGCAGCAGCGTCTTGGCTTCCACACATTCTTCTCCGATCTCGCACGTCGACGTCTTGCACTTCTCCACGTGCAGAATGAGCTGCAGCAGACGTCCGTACTCGACTGCGTTCTTGGCGCTGACCGGTGGTTTGTTGCTACTGCTGTTGCTGTTGCTGTTGGCGCCAGCGCTGCTCTTGTTGGCAGCGGAGGAGGCGGCCGCTGCGGACGACGCGGCTGACGACGGCGACGGAGTCGTGGAGCTCGATCCCTTGGCGCTGGCAGCGCTTGCCTTCTTCTTGCTGCTGGCGGACGACGCGGCCGACGACGGTGTCGACGTGGACGCTGCGCCAGCTTTCGGTGACTTGCTCTTGCTGCTTTTCTTGGCCTTGGAGACCGCGGACGCCAGCGGTGTGTTGTCGTCGTCATCGTCGCTGCCGACTGCCTTTGCGCTGGCCGACGCAGCGCCGGCGCCCGTGAGCGGCGTGCTGGTCGTCGAGGCGACGGGTTTCGCGCGCGCGCTGTTCGTTCGACGGATGCCGTCGCAGAATGGGATCTTGCAGCTCTCTGTGAGACCGACGGCGCACTCTTTGGCGTGGTACTCGACGAGCGCCTTGAGCTGCTTGCAGTGGCCGCAGTTTCTCGCGCCGCCGCAGGACGCGCTGTGCTTGAACACGCGACGCACGTCGTCGCACTTCTTCACCGCGCAGACGCCCGGTGGCAGCAGACACGTGGACGCGTGGAACAGCAGCTTCTTGGCGAACTGGATCTTCTCGTTGGTCTCTGCCTTCGACGCCGACGAGGAAGAGGAAGAAGAGGAGGAGGACGACGACGAGGACGAGGACGAGGAGGAAGCTGCTGCTGCTGTTGCTGCTGAAGTAGAAGAAGACACGGACGGAGTAGAAGACGACGGAGCCGCCACCGTCGATGGAACGGGCGCGGGAGCCGTGGTGGTTGGCGTCGACGAGACGGGCATCGGCACTGGGACTGGCACTGGCGCCGCAGCAGTAGCAGTGGCTGTCGGCGCAGCGATCGAGGCTGGCGGAGCGATCGCGACTGGCTCCGTCTTGACAGCAGAGCCCGCAGCTCCGACGACAGCCGGCGTCGGAGGGATGAGACCCGCGGGAGGCGTCAGCGTCGGTCGCTGTGTCGCGGGTTTGAGCGCAGCGGACGGTGCAGCGAGCGCCGGCGTCGCTGTCGTCGACACTGGCGCTGCGATCGACGCCGGCGGAGGCACAGCACCAACGGGAAGCGCTGCTGCTCCTACTGCTGCTGACACGGGCGTCGTGGTCGTTGCTGTCGCCGTCACTGGGGCTGGCGCTGGCGTCGTGGACGGCTGCTGCTCGTTCTTGATGATGCCGAAGGATCCGGCGGCGGCCGAGTGGTTCCTCGTGAGGTCCATTCGCTGGATGACGCGCGCGAAGATGGCGTCGCCTGCGATGCGCTTGATGATGTCCACGATGGATTTGATATCGTTCTGTCGCAGCAGCGTCGCTCAGTCAAAACAGCCACAGCAGAAGAAGAGGAAGAAGCAGAGGACGCCCAACGTACTCCGTTGCCGTTGCGCATCTCGGCGTGGAGCGCCGCGTACTGCTCGGGCGGCAGCATCTGCTTGAGCAGCGCAAACATTTGCTGGAACATTTGATGCCCCGAGCCAGGCTGCTTCACGGCGCCAGCACCAGCACCGGCACCGGCACCGGCAGTCGCTGGCGGCGGCGTCGTCGTGGTCGTCGCAGCCGTCGCCGCGCCAACGCCCGAGGGCGCAGCGACAGCTCCTGCCGCCACCGGCGCAGACGCGGTCTTGAGCGCCACGCGCGGCGCCGTCGCTACAGGAGCGGAGATGGAGCCCGCAGCCATGGGCGGCGGCGTGGGCACAGGCGACTGCGAGGGCGACGCCTTGGTCGCGGGCGGCGCGAGGACGCTCGAGGGCGCGACCAGCGGCATGGCAGCGGTCGACGGCAGCGGCGCGCTGAAGGAGCTCATCGGCATGCCCACTGTTGGCAGAGCAGGCGTGGGGGAGGCGGCCGAGGGGAAGGCAGCGGTGTGAGCGCAAGGCAGAACAAGTGAGAGCCGAGGGTCTGGCCTACGCACCGTCGAGGTCATCCTCGTCGCCTGAGTCGTAGAGCAGGTTGTCGATGGGCGCGCTCATGGCGGCGATGTGTGTGTGTGAGAGAGAGAGAGATGGAGAACGCGACGGAGAGAGAGAGAGAGAGAGAGAGAGCGCCTTACTTCCTTGCCAGCGTCAGTCAGTCAGTCGGTCGCTCGACGCGGCACATTCAGGAGTGAGCGCGTTCTGGAGCTGTCCGCGAAAACCCCAGATGCACAGTACCCCCAGGGGGTACTATTGGGTGAGACCAATTCAACACGCAATTCATTTGTGAGTGTACTGAAAGAACAGAATCGAACTTAACGGCTTCAACAACTGGGCACACAGGTTGACTACGAACATGATACGGATGCCTTAACCACAATATTCGCTCTGTATGTACAAGTGGATACCTGCTGAAGAGCTCATGTACTCACGTCTACTTGTAATATGCATATACGCACTCGCAATTCCCTCTGTCTGTCTGACTGTCAGTGCGATACAAACGCCATGCAACTCACTCCCGACTCCGCGCCTTGCGACTGGCTGTGGGAGACGATTCTACGGCTTGAACACGTCGTTTAGCGCCGTCTCAAGCACCGAGAGCGCCAGTTGCGCCTCGTCGGACGTCAGCGTAAGTGGCGGCATGAAGCGCAGTGTTTCGAACGCGCTCGTGGTCAGCACGAGCATGCCATGGTCCAAGCAGGCTTGAGCCACTCGAGACGCTGTGCCCGGCGCCACTTGCTGACCATTGAACTCCATGGCGAGCATCAGTCCAATACCGCGGACGTCCTACGGCCATTCAGACACCATGAGAACGACGATCATTTCACACGACAGCGATCGTGAAGCTGCTCACCAGAATCGGATATCGTCCAGATGTCTTCAACTGTGTGAGTCCATCCATAAACTACGCACAACGAGACTGTCAGTCAGAGGCTTTCGCGCAGCGCGTTACATTGGAATGGCGTCCAACCTCTTGTCCACGTTTGCGCGTGTTCTCCAAGATGTTCTCCTCTTGCATCGTCTCCTGTACAACAAGCAAGCATCAGCGATTTCTCTCGACACCCTACCAAGCACAGTAAACCTACAATCGTGGCGATGGCAGCAGCACAAGACACAGCGTTTCCAGCGTACGTGCCGCCGACCGATCCTGGTGGCTGATCCAGTTCCGAAGAAGGATGAGAGAAACGATCACTTCAAGTCAGTGTGACAATCAGTGCGCACCTGTCGATCAGTCAATTCCTTGCGACTGGCGATGCCGCTGAGTGGAAACCCGCTCGCGATTCCCTTCGCCATGACCAAAATGTCGGGCGTCACATCAAAATGGCCGTCGATCGCGAAGTATTCGCCTGTGCGACCGAATCCACATTGCACCTGCCCGATTGCCACGTCAGATAACGACGGTGACTGAATTCAAACAGCCAAAAGTTCGAGCACACCTCGTCCGTGATGAGGAGTAACTCGTTCTCGTCACAAATGCGTCGCAATCCCTTCATGAAGCTCTTGGGGGGAACGACGTATCCACCCTCTCCCTACAGTGCCATAACACTGTGACCACAACCGCCTCCTTTCATAACCATCGGATACAACTTACCAGCACAGGCTCAATCAAGACTGCTGCCGTCTCCGATGGAGCTGTCTGCTGCTTCAGCGCTAGTCGGATCTGATCGAGGCACCACTGTCCCATTCGCTCTGTCGGCCAAACCGCATACAACTGTCAGCGCGCTTGTTCACTTCGCCGCGACAGCAGATTTCACCACTCACCTTCCTCGTAAATGGGGCCGTGGATACTGTACGGGAACGGCACGATGGTAACTCCACTCATCATCGGACCAAAGCCTGCCCGGTAGATCGTCTTGCTTGTCGTGAGGCTGCCTGCGCCGAGCGTTCGACCATGGTATCCGCCTTGGAACGCGATGATGTTGGGCTTCCCAGTCGCATGGCGAGCGAGCTTGACGGCGTTTTCGACCGCCTCCGATCCACTGATACACGTGCGATGCGTTACACGATGAGTTCACGTTCAAGCCCAAGTACCTGACATCACGCACGTCGTGGAGAAGAACATGGAGTCGAGACCGCGCGGTAGCAGCGGCAGGATCCGGTCCGTGAGCTCGAGCATGCGGTCGTGGTAGCCGATGTTCACCTGTCCGTGCACAAGCGTCTCGACCTGTGCCTGCGCGGCGGCGACGACGCGCGGGTGGCAGTGACCAAGATTCGTGACAGCGATGCCGCTCGTGAGGTCGAGCAGCTTGCGGTCGTCCGCGGTCCAGACCCAGCTGCCGCGGCCGCGCTGCATGACGATGTCGGAGAGCCGGCCGACGCCGCGCACGAGGTGTGACTTGCCCATGGTCGTGACGGTCAGGAGGCGAATCGAGAACTAGCGTCGCCTCCATGCTGCTTGCTTGGGCATGTTTGGCGGGCTCATTTCTTTCTCTCTCTCGGTCTTGCTGGGGAGCTCCAACTTGAACTTGCGTAAAAAACAAGGTGACTTGGGTTGAGTATACTGGATGGGGCGTAATTACGCAACGGAGCTGCGAGCGTACGTCACTACCACGCACAAGCGCTGCTGGAATGCTGTGGCAATGGGAGCGTACGCCGCGCCGTTGATTGCGTTAGAGACCACAGGAATATGCTGAGACGTTGCGGGCAGCTACGGCTTGTTCACAGCCTGTGACTCCCAGAGGACGACGGACACGAGGAGCGAGCGGAATAAATATGTGTCGACATTAATGGCTGTTTACCACGAGGAAAGGTGCAAGGTGCCGCACAGGTATCGAACACTGCTGGAGCATGGCAGCAGCAGCATTCGGTAGCGACAGATTCGGTGGCTGTCTTATGGCACGCGACGTCGAGAAGTGCTGTCCTGTGAAGCATCCACGCTGGGGTTGAGCTGCTTGGTGCTCAACGTCTGCACGGCCCTGGCCACCTACAGTCGACGCCATCACGTGGATTCATTAGCTGGCTCCACACCATGGCAGCAGCATGGCACCACAACAGATCATGTGCACACCTTTGTGAAGAGATCATTTTGTTCGACGAGCAGCGCCTTCACGTCGCTCCATGCGTCGACTCCGTTGGCGCTGGCGGTCGAAGCCCGACGGCGCCGAGGATCCTGAAGCGCATTCGCGATGCGCTCGGCGTTGGTCTCGATGCGCTCGAGCAGGTCCTGCACCCAGTACACTTCGTCCGGCAGCGGCCAGTCCGCGCGCTGCGTCTTCCACCGCTCCAGCAGGATCTTGGCGCCAGCGTACGCGCCGTCCGCCATGTCGCGAGCCGCCATGTATCACTTGGTTCGTTGTGCATGTCGACGCGCTCAAATCCAGGACGTGTCCTACAATTAGGAACAAGCCACACAAAACTAGGCTGAATCAGGACTTTCTCCCTCCGTCTTGGGACATCACCTGGGAACAAGAAAAATCCCCAACACCAGGAGCGGATCATGTCGGCGGATCTCTTCGCGGACTGGCAGAAGGAGGAGACGACGTCCGGCGGGCGCCACAGCGGGCGCGTCGCGGGCGGCGGCGATGTCTACGAGTCTCCCTACGGCGGGGGCTACGGCCACGACAACGAGGGCAGCCGCAGCGGCGACGACTTTGACTTTGAGGGCGGCGGCGACCGGCTCGCGCGGCTCAAGGCCGAGGAGCGCCCCATGTTCGAGCTGCGCGAGCACGGGCTCAAGGTCTCGCGGCGCAAGGGCTTCACGCTGAGCTGCATGAGCGTCGGCAACGGCGTCATGGCGCTCGGGTCCATGGAGGGCATGCTGCTGCGCTGCTCGGTCGACGCCACGGACAGCGCCGGGCAGATCGAGGAGATCATGATCGAGCCGCGCGTCGCCATGTCCAACGTGTTTATCGACCCGAGCGGCTCGCACGTGATTGTGTCCATGGAGAACGGCTCCAACTTCCACCTGCACAGCAGCTCGAACCGACCGAAGAAGATCATGAAGGCGCAGGGCTTCAAGCTCACGTGCGTCGCGTGGGACCGGCAGCAGGGGTCGGCCGCCAGCACGGAGCCGATTCTGCTCGGAACCGACTCGGGCGTCGTGTTCGAAGCCGAGTTTGATACCAAGGAGCGGTCCTTCAAGAAGGTGTACCAGATCTCAAACCAGGGTCCTATCGCCGGGCTCGAGTTCGAGCATTGGAGCGTCTCATCGGGCGACCGCCGCTACTACGTGATGCTCACGACGTCTGGCAGTGGTAAGCGCCCGACGCGCATGTTCCAGTTTATCGGCACGAGCGCTCCCAGCAGCACAAGCGGCGCCAAGGCCGGTTTCGAGGCGCTCTTTAGCCAGTACTCGAACACGGATCGACTCCGCTTCCAGGAGCTGCCGGGCGACATCCCCAACGCAGACCTTCGGTTCTACGCCAAGCACGAGCGCGGTCGCGCCAAGTGCTTTGGCGTGCTCACGGGCGAGGGCGTGTTCTACGGGGACCTCTCGTTCGGCATGGCCGCCACCGCGTCCGTGGACACGATCACGACTGGCTGCGACCTGCTCTCGTTCCCGGGCAAGAGCGACCCTTCGACGAGCCACTCGTCGTCGCAGCGCGCGTGGACGCCGCCGATCGCGCTCGCCGTGACGCAGTACCACGTGATCCTGCTTTTCCCGCGCTCGCTGCAGGTCATCTCCAAGCTCAACAACGTCATCGTGCTCGAGGAGCAGCTCGACTCGCGCATCGGGAGCGTTCGTGGCGTGGCGCACGACCCCGCACTCAACACAGTCTGGGTCTACTCGGACCGCCGCATCCTGGAGGTCGTGATCGCCGACGAGGACCGCAACGTCTGGAAGCTGTTTCTGCAGAAGGCAGTGGCTGGTAACGGCGACGACCGCGACTTTGAGCACGCGCTCAGCGTCTGCCGCAACGCGTGGGAGCGACAGCACGTCCTGACAGCGCAGGCGGACAAGCTGTTTGACAAGGAGGAGTACGATCGCGCGGCTGTGATCTACGCGAAGACGTCGCGGTCGTTTGAGGAGGTAGCATTGCGCTTCCTCGAGAAGGAGACGCGCGATGCGCTGCGCCTGTTCCTCTTGCAGAAGCTCAAGAGTCTGAGCAGCGAAGAGAAGACGCAGAAGACGGTGCTTTGCTCGTGGATTGTCGAGCTGTTTCTCGACAAGTTCAACGTACTCAAGGGCAGCGCGCAGGACGTGGACGCGCACGCGAATCTGCTCTTTGAGTTCAAGCAGTTCCTTCAGGACCAGAAGACACACTTGGACCCGGCGACGACGTTCAACCTCATCTCGAGCCACGGCCGCACGGACGAACTCGTGTTCTTCGCGACGCTCATTGAGGACTACGAGAAGGTGGTGACGTACCACGTGCATCGTGGCGAGTACGGCGCTGCAATCGAGTTGCTGCGCAGTGTTTCGACGTCCAAGGTCGAGGAGCTCTGGTACAAGTACTCGCCAGAGCTCATTCTGCACAAGCCGCGCGAAGTGTACGACGCCTGGAAGGACGCCGAGACGCTGAATCCCACGCGACTCATCCCATCCATTGTGCGCCACGTGCACCAGTCGACCAACAGCCAGTCGAACCGCTCGGTGCTGGAGCTCGCGATCCGCTTCCTCAAGTTTGCGATCAAGCAGGGCAGTCGCGATCCCACGATCCACAACTACATTCTCTTTCTGCTGGCGAAACACCCAGATGAGCGCCTTCTCATCAACTTTATGAAGAAGAAATACGGTGGCAAGCACCTCTTTGACATCGCGTTTGCGCTGCGCCTGTGTACGCAGAATGAGAAGAACCGAGCGTGCATCTACATCTACTCTGCCATGGGACTCTATCAGGACGCAGTCGAGAAGGCGCTTCAGGTTGATGTCAAGATCGCGAAGGAAATGGCGAACATGCCGGAAGACGACGAGACGCGCAAAAAGCTGTGGACTCTGATCGCGAAGCACACGATTGACGCCGGTGGTGAGATCAAGGAAGCCATGGGTATCCTTAAGGAGAGTGGACTGCTCAAGATCGAAGACATCCTGCCGTTTTTCCCCGACTTCGTGCAGATCAACGACTTTAAGAAGGAAATCTGTGAGTCGCTGGAAGTCTATAACGATCGCATTGAGCGATTAAAGGAGGAGATGCAGGACTACACGCAGTCGGCTGAGCTCATTCGCTCGGACATGCAGAAGCTGCGCAAGCGATGCGCGATTGTGTCTGGAAACCAGCGATGCGAACTCACGGGTCAGAACCTTCTTGGCAAGGAGTTTTATGTCTTCCCTTGCTCGCACGCGTTCCTCGCGTCCGCTCTTCGTCAGGAAATGATGAAGCATCTGAACAGTTTCCAGCGTCAGACGGTGAAGCAACTCGTGCAGAAACTGCAGGAGCTGTCGACGGACGCCTCGTCCAGCACCAATTTCTTCCAGCTTCCGCTTTCTGCCGCACTACCATTTTTGAATTTGTCGTCGGGTGAGAAAGACGCGGCCATGAACGGCACGAGCAACGACAGCATAGCCAAGTCGAAGAAGGACAACGCGAAGCAGAACGTCGCGCAAGAGCGCGAGATGGTGCAGCAAAAGCTCGACGAGATCATCGCATCCGAGTGCATCTTCTGCGGTGAAGTCATGATCAAGTCCATCCACATGCCGTTCATTACGCCGGAGGATGAGCTGACCGAAGGCGCCGAGTGGAAGATCTGAGCAGGTCCTTTGGAGATAATGGGTACACTCTGTGACATGTGTAGTCGCGTTTCAATTGGCTCAAATGCTGTGTCTGCATCCTCTGATTGGCCAGCTCTGAATAGCTACTCCGCCATCACCACTTGATCCCTGACACTGACACACCTGTGTGCATCTCGTGGCGCGACTCGATGGGGCGATGGAGCCGTCACTCAATGCGCCTCATCGGCAGCCAGGCGCACTGCCATCGCTCGTGGAGCGCCCGCGAGGCAAGCAGCGCGTGCAGTTTACGCCTCGGTAAGCTCTCCCTCTGTTCATGGCTGCTGCTCCGCTGCGCGCCGACTCATGCGCCCGTCGTCGTGACAGCACATCATTAACGGCAGCCAGCCGCAGCGCGACACTGGATATTCGTCAGCGCATGAACGACATCTATGCGGAGCTGGAGCAGCACGCGAAGGACGGACGCATTCGGCTGCCCGCCAAGTTCGTCGACTTCCATCGCACTGACGTCATGTACGCGTTCACTCGCGCTGCCGTCGGCTACGCGCTCGCGTTTGTTCGCGTGCGCACGACAGAGCGAGAGACCGAAGAGCAGCGACACACAGACACGAGCGCGCTATCGTCGTCACCATCACCGTCCCGACCGTCGCTGCATGCACTGAACCAGCACACCGCCGTCTCGATGCCAGCAGTCGCGCCTTCCACAGCGACCGAACGCTTCGATCTCGAGCGACAGAACCGCCTGAACGACGTGCGCGCACAGCAAGTGGCGTGTGCGAAAGCGCTGGGCGAGACGTACGCGCGTCTGGTGCTGCACTGCAGCAACTTTGAGCACCACAAGGAGGACGAGCACGTCTTCGAGTGCATCTACTTCTTCGTGTGTTCCGTTGTGAAGGTCGGGCTCACGCCAGAGCACTGGCGAAGCATCGAGAGCGAGCTCGCGTTTCTGTTTCGAGGAGCACAATTCAGCTCCAACGTGCGGCTCCACGCGAGCGAGTCGGCGACCGTGGAGAAGATGTTTGGTGTTGGCGCCGGCGGCGCGATACTTTCGACAGCCGGAGCCTCCGCGACCGCTGCAAGCGTGGCGTCATCTGGTGGTTCGACTACCAACAGCGCGATGACCGCTGCGTCGACAGGCTCAGCGGGTGTATTGTCAGCCGCCAGCGGAGGTGCGGGCGGTGGAGCAGTCGCCGCCGCAGGAAGCACAGAGACGACGCCCACAAAGAGCAAGATCCAGCAGCTCTCGCCGCACGGATCAATTGTCAACACCGTTCACAACGGCGGAGCAGGCGCATTCGTGCTGCCGCCGGCGTCTTCGCCGCGCTGTCGCTACTTTCCCGAGTCGTTTCCTGTCCACAAGATCGTCTCCGAGCTGGACGCGGTCAAGTTTCGCGCGGCGCGGAACATTGAGGCGTCGCAGCACATGCGTGAGCGGATCGCCGAGTCGCACGCGTCTCGCCGCATTGTGAGACGTCCAAGTGACGTTGTAGCTCCGCCTGATCGAGAGGACGAGCGATCAGCTCTGGCAGCGTCGCCAATCCAGTCGCCGCGGCAACCGCGCAGGCGCTGCGTCGATGCGCTGCAGAGCCCGCGTCTGTCGATGAAGTCGATGTTCACAGCACGCTCGCCTGCGCTGAATCACCTGCTGCCGACGCCTGATGACCGCGTGCGCATTGCGCTTGAGTGCGTCTCGCAGTGGACTGAGAGAAGTATCAGGGTCACGGGCTGTCTGACTGATTGAACGCGTTGTTGATGTCTGGACAGAGCGTACGAGAAAGAGCTCCGGTGCCATCGCCAGCACGCAGGAGCGCAAACGTCTCCGAGAGTCGAGAACCCACGCGGCGGCAACTGCGATGAAGATCCTCGACGCTGGTTCACTCCGTTTCCGTGCCGATGAAAGTCACCAGGAGCACCCGAGTACACAACACGAGGCATTCATCTACCGAATCACACTTCGTCAATCATATTCAGAACGTTAGCAGCAAAATTCACGCGTGTGCGTTCTCAGTCTTGGCACACTCTATTCAATACCTTCACACGCATCACCGCCACCCTGATGTCAGCGTTGTGGACGTCTTCGTGGTCTTCGAGGGAGACGCGGCGGTTCGCGTCGCTCGGGGTTTCGCGAGGGGAGTAGACGGCAGCGACTTGGAGCTCGCCGCTCGGCGTTTCTCGACAACATTCGCGTTGCTATCCACACTGGATGTAGTAGATGTTGCGAGCGACGTAGCTCGTCGGATCGTTGTCTCCTGCGTGCGTCGAATGCGTGTGCTCGGCGATTTCTGTGGACTTGCGGCCACACCACCTCCAAGCGAACCCGAAAGCGTGGCACGTCGGTTCTCAGGATCAATAGTTGTTCGAGCGAGCCGCTCCCTTGCGACCGTTGAAGTACTAGCGGTCAGCGAACGTCGACGAGAGGCTCTCTCGTCCGGTGTCAGCTCCGAAGCCGCTCGAGTAAGAGGGGCTGCTGGTCTTGCCACCACACCACCTCCGCCTCGAATGGTGCGTACGACGCGAGGCGACGCCGTCGGGTTTCGTCGGGGAGTAGGTGCCTTTGTCGGAGTGTAGTACAGCGATGACGACGCCGTCGATGACGGCAGCATCGGTGGCGCCGAGTGAGCTGAGTCGCCACTACGAGCTGAAAGCGCTGGACTCACAGGAGCACCCGGTCGACGAGTACCCGAAGCCCCAGAAGATGCAGAGGATCCGGCTGAAACTGATGATGCCGAGTCATCCGACAAAGTACTATCCTCTTCAGTCAGCTTCATTCCCTTCAGTTGGTCACTCAGCCTGGTGTCTTGCTGCTGGTCAAGGGCTCGTTCAAGCTGTTTGTTTCGTGTGCGTGCTTCTTCCAACTCCTCCTCGCGACCCTGAGCTGCATCACGCCACTTTGCTAGCTCCAGCTCGAGTGCCTGGTTACGATCCTTCAACTTGATGAGTTCACCAGACTCCACACTCGCGCGTACGGCGCCCATCTGAATCTGGCTCACTCGTGCCCCAAATTGGAGAGAGCACAGCGTTTCCTCAACGTCCCCATCATCAGGACTGAGCTGCAGCATCATGAGCGTCTTGGCGTTACCGGAAAGCATATCTCGCAACATGAACGTAAGTTTCGAGTTTCGATATGGGACGTGCTTGGACTTGTGCTGCAGCGCATACATGACATCACCAAGAGCACTAAGTGATTTGTTGATATGTTGAGTCTCCCGCAACCGATCGCCTTCAACTTGACTCCTTGAAATACGCTCTGATCCCGCCAGATCCACGAGACACAGCGTACTACGACGGACCTCACGGGTCTCGCGATGCTGACTCTCGAGGTGCAAGAACACCATGGCGTGGCTACGACTGCTCTCGACGTTCATACTCGTGGATGCAATATTGCGGTTAGCATTGCCTTCATCCAAAACGGCAGTCACGTGTTCCCACAGAGTCACTGTGCGCTTCGAGATATCGGATTCGTTCTTGATCTTCACGCCACTACCGTCCGCAAGCAAGTCAAGGATTTGATCGTTGTAGATTTCCACCATGCTCACGCAAAGTGTGTCCTGATAAGTGATTTCGCGACTGCGAACGATAGAGAAGACTTGTTGCAACGCGCGAGGAATCATACCACGGGTCTCTGCACTTGTACCACCGACCATCGTGTATGTCTTGCCCGCACCCGTTTGTCCATATGCGAGAATGCACGCGTTAAAGCCATCCGCGAATGACACAACCACCGGCTCGATTTGAGCGTACACGGTTTCTTGTGACTCTTCTGACCCAAACACCTGATCAAAGCTGAACTCCTTGCTGTTGCGCGAGACGAGCAAGGCGTTAGGCTTGGGCCGCACTAGTGCACCGACTCCCTCGAGGTTTGAAGCCTTCGACAGTGGGCGAAGTCGACAGAAGACGCGGATTCGACCCGAAATCTCGAAGAACTTTTCAGCCATGAGCTGACGCTCCTTCTTCTCCTCGAAATACGACTGCTGAAGCACGCGCTCACGCCGAAGAGCAAGATCCAAGACACGCTCCATTGAGCTTTGTGTCGCAGAAACAATCTCCGTTTGGTTGGATGACACTTGCTCTCGTAAAGCCTCGATGTGTCCTGCCATCTCACGAATCCGGGCGTGCGAGTGTCGAAGCAATGCGCTCAGCCGTGCCGACTCAGCTTGAGAGGCAGCAGCGTCAGCTCGAAGTTCCTCACGCTCCTTTCGCCAATCACCCATGTCTCCATAGCGACGCTCGAGATCTCCCAGATTCGATCGAAGCACCGCATTCTCTTCAGTGAGCGTCGACTGCAGCGCACGAGAGGCCGCAAGCTTCGTGTTCAGGCGCGAGACCTCATACTCGAGCTCCAGGATTCGGGCCTGAAAGATGGCGGTCGTGTCGAGATCTCCTGACTGGTTGCTGACGCTAAGCGTGTGACGCTTGGCCTTGTGCTTTTCGGCCTGTTCCTTCACCAGTCGCGTGATTTCTTCCACGAGATCCGACGGCTGCATAACGTCGTACTGTGGAATGTGCACAGCCATGACGTCGAACTCTCGGTGAGAAAGCACGAGGTTGACGTATTCGTTGTCGCGGTTCGGGACCTTGAGTGGCACCTGGATGACGTCGCGCCCAAAGAGCAGGTTGTGTTCAACCCGCAGCAGCATGGCTGGGGGCGGCACCAGCGCCAGCGGGGCGCGGCGGGGCGACGTCAAATCATCTGACGGGCGCCACAGAGTATGATGGTAGAGCGCTGGCATCTCGGCGGCCGCGTCGCGCTTCTCGAGCTCTAGAAAGTGACTGGCATTGTTGTTGTCGTCGTCGTCGCTGCTGCGCGTCATCACGGGCACGGGGCGCGAGGCTCGGGAGACGCACGGGGGTGACAGTGGCGTCGCGTCGCGTGGCGTGGCGTTGTGTGAAGAAGGCGAAGCGCGGAGCGGGAGAAGAGCGGGAGAATAGAGAGAGAGAGAGAGAGCGAAGGAGATGGAGATGCAGCCGTCTGATGTCTGGGAATTCGACTCGTCGCGAGTGAGAACAAGCGCAACCTGCGCCTGCATTGGGGCGGACGACCCCCGAATAGAGGGCGTGAAACTGCTCCCGCCACGCCCGCGGGCGCGTGCAACGATTGGTGGAAAACCCAGATCGTCGAGAATAGAAAGTGCGCCCAACCAAACCAGGGGCGAGTAATGGGGAGGGACACGGTACTCCGTCTCTCCGTCCATCTGGGGGTCAACGCGTTGACTGCGACGTCATGAGACAGATGCAATGGACTGAATGATGTTGGTGAAAGAGTGTTATTGTCCTCGTTAGTGAACTCCAATGAGTCCTGATCACCAGCGCAAGCACGTGCAGACTGCGCGCGAGTCGGCACCCGGCGCTGTCCGCTCGCGCTCGCACCGATGGCCTATGGTTCCACTGACCAGCTCGTCCATCGACCGCTCTCTCGAGCTACGACGGCAAAGCAAGGAGTAGACGTAGTGACACAGTTCATCGACCGCTTAAGCCTTGACCGACGAGGCCTTGCGGCTGCTGCGGCGCTTAGCGATTTCACTGGCACGACGTTCCTTCTGCTCCTTAACGCGCTGCAGTGCCATAAGGCGAAAAGGAGCAGGGGGAGACCCAAGATAACATGCCATCCGTTAGTCATCTGAGCACACAGGCGGGGAGACACAACACGATTGAGCGTACCTGAGCGTGCAGGCGGCTGTACTCAGCGGCCTCGCGCTTGACCTTCTCGCGCTGAGCCTGCTTGGCCGTGGCGATCTCACGCTTGTGGTGGAGCGTGCGCGGCGTGACGAGACGCTGGATCTTCGGCGCCTTGTCGTTCTTCTTGCCCGTCTTCGACTCGAACTTGCGGCGGATGACGTACTTGCGGACATCGTCCTCCTTCGACAGGTTGAAGAGCTTGCGGATGTTCGAGGCGCGCTTGGGGCCGAGGCGACGCGGCACCTGGACATCCGTGAGGCCGGGCACCTCACCCTCGCCCTGCTTCACGACGACGAGGTTGAGGACCGAGAGATCCGGGCCGACGATGCAGCCGCGGACCGACTTGCGCTTGCGCTCACCCTTGCGGCGCGGGCGGTAGCACGACTTGCCCTTCGAGAGGAGGAGGCGCACACGGCCGTTCGTGAGCACACCCTGCTTCATCGGGAAACCCTGCTTGTCGTTACCGCCCGAGATGCGGAAGACGAAGCCCTTGAACTCGTCGCCGAGGACATCGCCCTCAACCTCCTGCGACATACGCTTGTCGTAGAAGGCACGGAGCTTGTGCTCGTCATCGACGTCGAGGACCTTCTGGGCACCAGTGTGCGGGTTGGCGATGTTAAGCTTCATGGTGAACTGTACGACACACAAGACGGCATCCCATGAGCATCGCTGGTCGGTCTTCCAGAGCGCATCGCCGCCACGGCCGTCGTCAAGCTTACCTCAGCAACAAGGACAATGGGGAGCGCGTGAGCTTGGCGGGCTTGACTGTCGGCTCGGAGCTCCACACAACAAGGCTCGCCGTGGCCCAATCAATCTGGCCAGCCCTACTCCGCCGCAAACTTGGCTCCACTCGAGATTTCCGCATATAGATGTTTGTATACGCGTGTCGACATGAGGTTTTATTCGGTGTGGCCGGTGGCTCCGCTAAGTTCGGTTCGAGCCCGCCAGTCGATTCGGAGTGATGGTCTCCCGACGAGCTCACCCACCAAAAGCTGGTGAGAGCTCTCGAGCCGCGACCCACGAGACCGTCGGGACAGCAGCCGCACGTCGAAGATCGAGAAGACAGATATGGGCAACCAGGCGAGCACTCCCGAGGCGGCGCCGCAGGGCGGCTGCCCTGTGCAGCACGACAAGAAGCAGCCCACGGCTCAGGCTCAGGCTCAGGCGCAGGCGCAGCGCGAAGGCGGATGCCCCGTGCAGCACGACAAGCCCGCTGCCAGCGGCGGAGGCTGCCCGGTGCAGCACGACAAGAAGGACGGCGGCGAGCAGGAGATCTACAACGTCTACGGCCAGCGCATCGACCCGACCAACATGATGCCGTACAACCCGAACCAGGAGCCCAACGACGAGCAGCGCTACCCGCTCACGCAGGAGCGCGTGCAGTCCACGATCCCCAAGGGCGGCACCGAGGGCACGTGGCTGTACCCGTCGGAGCAAATGTTCTTCAACGCGCTCAAGCGCAAGGGCAAGGGCGAGGACGTGCACGAGGGTGACGTGAGCACCATCGTCGCGATCCACAACAACATGAACGAGCGCGCGTGGGCGCAGGTCGAGCAGTACGAGAAGGTCTGCCATCCCGAGTACGTGGCGATTGTGAGTGATGGCGACTGGGTGCACGAGACTGATGGTGAACTTGCAGGTCGGACCCGAAGCTCCTCAAGTTCTGCGGCCGACCGGACACACTCACGCCCATCGCGTGGGTCAAGAACGTCCTCGGCTACGGCAAGCCGTTCGACCGCCACGACTGGACCATTCTCCGCAGCGACAACACGCAGGTGCGATATGTCATCGACTACTACTTTGACGACGAGAAGGCCACGGAGGACAAGGTGCCGGAGCTGCATTCGGCCTCGAGTGTCAAGTCGATCTCCATGTACGCGCGACCGGCGATCGACTCGCTTGACAGCCTGATCGATCGCATCAAGTTCCCGGTCATCGGCATGCTCAACGGCATCAAGGAGGCCGACATTACGCGACGCGCGGCGCTGGTGGAGAAGCCGCAGGTGGAAGAGGTCAAGGAGGAGCCGCTGTCGGCTGCCGAGGTCGAGGCCACGTTCGGCAAGATCAAGGAGTCGTGCCGCAACGCGTTCCAGAAGGTCCGCACGTGCGAGAGCGAGATCGACTGCTCGCTGGCGGCTACGGCGCTGCAGCTGTGCATGGGCCAGATTGTCTGCCCGACGGAGGCAGGAAAGCTGTCGTCCGCGATCGAGGGCGGCGACCAGACGCAGATCGACGCGGCATTTGAGCAGATGAGCAACAGCCTGGAGCGCTTCCAGGAGCGCAGTGCCACGGCTCTGCGTGAGCAGGCGGCGCGCGAGGCGGCAGCGGCAGCGGCCAGCGCGAAGCAGGCATAGACGACTCCCATCTGCTGAACGCGTAATAAACTGTGTGATGATCATATCTTCTCGGGCGTGTCGGGTGCGACGATCACGTTGCCATGTCGATCGATGTACTGGTTCCGGAGATGACCAACGCGTCGCTCTTCTACTGTCAGTCGGGCAAGCAACTTGTCCGCTGCAGATCAAGTTGATGCAGCCAAAGTCAGTTGGAATCGTCAGCAACAGAATCGCAGAGCAATACCCACGAGACTCGGTCCATTCCGCCGCCAGGGCGCCTCTCTTCTCGCGAAGGAGCCGGAACTGCCGTCGACGCTCTGTCTCTCGTTGTCTCGTGCTTTCGATGATCCCGTGGTTCAGCAGCAAGTCAACAATGCTCTCAAAGCCCTGCTCCCGCGCGTAGTGCACGGCGTCACGGCCCGTCCTGTCGGCTGCGCGAGGGTCAGCTCCGTGCTCGAGCAGAAGGCGCACACAGGACTCGAGGCCGAGGCGTGCACAGTGCTGTAGAGCCGTCTCTCCGAATGCATTCTGGCGGATCCGTACAGCAGATGAACGCTGTCCGATAGTGAGCGACCGTAGCGGGAGTGAACGTACCTGAGCGTTTACATCGGCGGAGCGAGCGATGAGCTTGGTCAGAATAGAGGACACGTGACTCGCCTTCAGAGCGATGTCGGCGGCGACCGCCATCGAGAACCGACATCGTCCCGCGTCGCGCCAGCACTCGTCGCTGCGCCAGAGAAAGTGGATGGCCGTGTCTCCGTTTGCGGTCTCAAGGTGGACGGCGGCGTCTTGCTCGAGCAACGCAGCTACCAAGTCGACGCTCAGAGTCTCGCACGCGGCCATGAGCGGCGTCCGGCCGCAGTCTCTGTGCGGAACAGCGCGTAAACCCGCCTGCCCGTCGTCCAATACGATCACGGGAACATTGATGTCCCAGAAGCGATGGGAGACCACCCACGCGACGGCTTCTCTGTCTCTCGAGCAGCACACGAGTCGTTAGTTCCTGCGATACTCGAGGGGATACCGTGGTCATGTGGCCGACTGATTACCGTCGGTGCTGCAGATGCATGAGACGCCAGAACTGCTGCAGTCCCTCGTGGTGCCGCACGTCTTGCAGTCGTACGTCGCGTTCCCTCATGGCGTCGCGCACCATCTCGCTGTCGTGCGCGAGCATCGCGTCGAATCGATCCGCAAGGAAGTCAAGCTGTCGATACGACCGATCACTGGCGACGTGCGACAGCTCCCGATGGGACTCGCTGAGCATCGTCGTCGGCTCTTTGCTCAGCAGCAGCTTCTTTTTAGCCGCCAGAATGAGCTCGCGCTCCTTTTCGAGCTTGAGCTGTGTGCCGGCGATAGGGTACGCGCTCTTCATGTAGCGGAGGTGGTACTTGCCGCGCGTATTCAGCTGCTTCATGTCCTGCACCTCCTGTTTCGATGCCGCTGCCTGTAGTGCTTCCGCATCCAGTCGATCGATCGAGTCGTACATTCCAATGTCTCGCGACAGCAATGTCGACGAGGAGCTACTGGGCGCCCGAAGTGGTCGCAGTTTCGTCGCGAGAGACGCAGCCATCGCTCTCTCGTGAGATCGCTCCTTCTCCTGCGACACTCGAACCTGTTCCTGACGCCTGACGATCTCTTGCTGATCACGCGCGAGCTCATCGATGCGTCGCTCCTGTCGGGAACAGCATCGTGAGCATGCACCATCGTCAGCTGACGAAGACTCCATGTGTCCCAACTACCGTTTCCAGCCGCCGTTTCTGCTCCAAGACGGCTCGATGGCGGCGCAGAAAGGCGCGCCTCTCTCGCTCCTCCTCGTCTTCATCTACGTCATCATCGTCGTCGTCTCCCGCGTCGCTCGCTCGTCGCCAGTCTCCATTCGCTTGCGCGTGTTGCTGTCTGCTCTGGTTCATCTGCTCCTTCCTGTAGCAAAATGGCTTCACAAAGTTAAATACCGTAACACTTGGAGAGCCTTGTATTCGGCTGTACTCTGTACTCCCCTCGTACTGGTACACTTGGCAATTTTTATCGAATCCAGTTGAAGTTCCCAAATAAAAGGCGCTGAGAGTGATGGTCCGTGGTGCATGGGGGCCTTGGTCTCGGCTGACACAAGTCGTCGACACGAACTCGAGTATCGGTACTGTAGCTGGCTTCATCCATTGACGCCCAGCCCGCGATCGACTCCCTGCTGCCTCGCTAGGCGTGCTGCCCCGTGCGGAGCCACGACGACGATGGGCACACGGGATGCGGGAGCCAGAGGTGTCTCCGCGGAGAAGCTCGAAGTCGCGGCGCTCCGAGACCCCGCGAGACTCGCGCAGTGGCTCGTGGAGGCGAGTCACGGACCGAGCGAGGGACGGCGGGCGCTGGCCAAGTCGCATCTCGCGCACGACACGGCGCACGACGATGACGACGAAGAAGATGGAGAAGACGTGGACGAGGAAGAGGCGGCTGCCGACGCCATGGCGCAAGACGCCGACGCATCGTCTGTGGCAGACGACAAGCGCCTCGCCTGCGTCGAAGACCATCTCTCGGCGCTCGCGACTGCCATGCAGCTCGCGTCGGATGTCGTCGATCGACTGAAGCTGCGCATGGCGCTCGCTGCCGGCGATCAGATGCGCATTCAAATGCACGGCGAGAAAAGCAGCGACCGGCGACGACACGGCGGAGTGAGGGACACGCACAGGCTACGGGTCGTGACGACGCCAGGAGAACCAGTGCCGAACGCACGAGTCGCTGCGGATGCCGCGGCGTGTGCCAAGTGCCAACGGTCCTTCTCGACATTCAGCCGCAGCAAAAACTGTACGTAATGCCTCGTGCAGCCTCTTATCGATCAGCGAACTGACGATTGATCGCCGCCCGCTTTCCCTTTTGATTCAGGTCAAAGCTGTGGCCATGCGTTTTGTCCGAAATGCATCTCGGGACAGCAAGTGCTTCCTCGACGTTTTGGTGTCGGGGACGAAGCTGTTCGGGTCTGTGATCTCTGCATTTCGTGGTTCCAGCGAGCGCTCGACCACTACATGGACGCTATCGAGATCGCTCCAACGCAACGGCGAAGTAGTATCGCCTTCTCGTCAGAGTCGGACTTCTCCAGTACCCCTGGTCGCTCGCAAGAGCATGCTTTCACCAGTTCCCGAGATGGTCGACATCGGGCTCACACCCACACTGCCCCGCAGTTCGGAACAGCCAGTGCACACATCGGAAATACCATCACAAATGGCCAGGACCATTTGTCTTCCCCCTCCCACTCCCCAGACACGGATACGAGCGAGACAAATACCTCACGCACCCGTGACGACGCGCTTCCGCCTCCATTGTTGATCGTTCACAACGATGGCCCCGCAACCAGCGCTGAAAGCCAGCTTCCTCGCCGCCGCCACTCCGTCGCAGCGAATAGAAACGTCACGAGCACCCTAGACAAAGAGGATGACGACAACTCAGTCAAATTGGCACAAGAGCAGGATGATGCTTTGTCGAGTCTGAAAGCAACGTACAACCAACGAGACAGAACGCTGTCCAAGACAACAGTCAAATCGAAGCGCATTCGCTTGGCACGCTCCGCCAGTTTCGATGTATCAGCATTGCGATCAAGTGGTGTGCTGGGCAGTGGTGTGCTCAGCTCCAGCGGCCAGCGTTCTCCGTCAGCAGCATCTGTTGCGGCTTCCGACTGCGGGTCAGAGAAAGCAACTAAAAAGTGCTTCGACGACAGTGACATCGTGGACGATCACAGCAGATCTGGACGAGGCGACGAAAGTCCAGTGTTTGCGAGTGTGGATGCATCAGGGACGCTCTTGCGGTTCCCCGTCTATGACGTCGGATCGAAGGCTCATACCCCTGGTTCACGACTATCGCTAGCTCGCTTCGGTCGCAGAAATATTGTTCTCGATCGTTATACTCTCGAGGTTGATTGTGCGCAAGAAATCGTTCGAGTCAAGTCCATCTTCATGCACCGAATGTGGTCGTTTCGGTGTGAAGCCGTTCGGGACATCGTCTTCACGAGTGATTCGTCCAGCACCGCACGCGTTGAAGTGACAAAATATGGTGGGCATGGTGTGCAGATTCTGGAGTGGCAGTTCGGCAGCGACGAAGAGCGAGAAGAATTCAAGATGGCGGTGGAAATGATACAGTCTCGTCATCTCCTGAAGGGAGTGCCATCAAGTCGGTCTCCCAGCGCCAGGTCGATGGGTCGCCAGGATCCCCAGGCGTCAGCTGGAGCAAGCAAAAACGAGTCGTTGGATCGACATCCGAAGCAATTTGAAGAGGACTCCCACCATCATAACCACCACCACCACACACGACCGCCTCTAGTTCTACTTTGCGGAGAGACGCGCATGGCAGATTACGTGGATCTTCCTGCAACGCTGTTGGTTGGCTCTGCTGGCGATTCTCTCGAGACCTCCGTTGTATGGGGTCGCATTCGTGGTCTCATTTCAGTCACCAACTATCGTGTGCTGTTCCAGGCTCTCGAACGGGGTCAAGTGCCGTATCGGTCAACGACGTTTGGGTCGGTCTCATACGTTCCGCTTTTTGCTATCACCACGGCCCAAGTGATGTACCCCGGAGGTAGGAAAGGTCGATCAGTGAGAAACGCGAGCGGCACTCTTCCGCCCGTGTTATCTATCTCGTGCAAGGATTCTCGAACAATGCGAGTCGAACTGGACGGAACTCCTGGGAGCTCGGAAGAGAAAACACGCCGTATCACCGCTTTGATCAACAGCTTGGTCGAATCTTCTCAGCGATACAAGAAGGTGGCAGCGGATAGTCCAACTGATGTGCCCGCACTATCTCTTGACGTGGCTCCTGCGTCTTGGCGAGATATGAGGCACTCTCGCGCGATTCACTCGGGCGGCTCTGAAGTGTCCAGCCCTCGATCCCCACTAGCACTCGGTGACATCGACGGAATCTCTCCGTACTTGGGCCCGTCAACACCACCAACACAAGCACCCGGGACAATCGAACGCAGTGATGTCTTCGCCTTTTCGTTTAGCAGCGAATTGACCCCAGCAGAATGTAATGGCTGGAACGTATACACCGACGAGCGCGAGTTCAAGAGGCAAATATCGGGAGATCCAGTGGCCCAGCCATTTCTCAAGTTCTACCAAAATGGACGTGGTACAATGTGTAGCTCATACCCAGCAAAGCTCCTGGTGCCCTCGTCGATGACTAAGAGCACGCTCGCGAAGGTCGCTGAATTTCGAGCGAAGAATCGCCTCCCTGTCATCACGTTCTACCATCAGCGGAATCGCTGCGTCCTCGTTCGATCAGGGCAGCCGCTCCTGGGTAACTTGCTGTCTGGTACATCCAGCCTCTCTGACCAGTTGCTCGTTGGTGTGTATCGTCGTCTGCCGGAGATCATTCGGACACAATCCAGCGCCGCCCCGTCGTCTCGTCCCATCTACATCTTCGACGCTCGAAAGCTGAAGGCATCAACCGGAAATCGACTGATGGGAAAAGGGGGCGTCGAGACTCCGCAAGATTATCCAGGAGCCGTGGTGCATCATCTGGACATTGCAAACATGTACCGCATGCAGTCTTCTTTCCTGGCTCTCTTGAAGCTCGTTGCTCCGGGTGGCGTAGATGATCAGGACAAGACATGGCTGGCGAGCTTGGAGGCGACCAGGTGGCTTCATCACGTCCGCGTCGTGCTGGACGGCGCTGTCAAGATCGCTCGAGTTCTGGAGCTTGAGGGCTCGTCAGCGTTGGTGCACTGCAGCGATGGCTGGGATCGCACATCCCAACTCACGGCGTTGGCCCAACTCATGATCGATCCGTTCTACCGAACCATCCGTGGCTTCGCTGTGCTGGTCGAGAAGGACTGGTGTGCGTTTGGTCACAAGTTTGCGGAGCGTCTTGGCGGTGATCGAAACAAAGATCCGAATCGCCACAAGAGCTCGCCGGTGATGCTCCAATTTCTGGACTGCGTGTGGCAGATTCTGCGTCAGTTTCCAAACGCATTCGAGTTCAACGAGCGGTTCCTTCTGCATCTCGCGAACTCACTGACGTCGGGTCTCTATGGAACATTTCTCTACGATTCCCGACTACAACGCGAAATCAATGGCGTCGATCAGCACACAGTGTCGGTGTGGACCCCGGTGCTGATGTCACCCACAGCCTACCAGAATCAGCAATACGTTGCCCAAGACAAACCCATTTGGCCGTGGACGAACCCGCAGATGATCAAGCTGTGGGAGACGTATTTCTTCCAGTGGCATCCCAAGTACCACGACTGCCGATGGATCTCCAGCCTCGTTCATCACTCGGGACATGCGGAGTCGGCACCGAACGAGCCGACTGATTTCCAGCCAGCGGCTCAACCAAGCTCTCATGGACACGAGAGATCTGAGTCTCGCACTACGTCTGATGCCTCGGGGCCCGAGTCGGCAAGCGCCCGACGGGACCGCGACAAGCAAGCTGCCGAATCAATGGCCAAGGTCACAGCTGACCATCGGAATCTCTCCACGTCAGCCCCATCACCAGCATCCTCCAACAGCATCAGGTCGACTCGACAACAGACGAAGCCCCCACCGATGCACAAGATCTTCCTTTTCAAGAGTTGATAGAGTACTTCGGTCGATGTACACAAAGGTAGTGTAATGTGAGAGAAGCAATATGTTGATTCGTGTGTTTATCTTGGCTCATTCAACTCGGGATCTGCGTCACTTCCGTTCCAAGTGTCGATGACGATCGTCCCAGGCCCTGCAGTGCCGCATTGACGCGACCCATACAGTTTCGAGACGATGCCAGAGATGTTGCGCTGCGCACCGAGATTCGAGACCGACTGCCCAACGCGATACTTGGCAACATCACTGCTTTGAAGCTCGACAAACCGCTCCGACGTCGGTGACGAACCTGTTCGGACAGTCGGATCTCCCCCACATTCGCGCAGTGCTTGTTCGGCAGCTTCGATCGTCTCTGCAACGTAGCACGGAGGCGTCTCGCGGAAGAACAGGAACTCTTTCTTCGGCGTGCTACCTGGTTCCCCAATATTGACGCGCTTCGGACCAGCGTTCACCGCCCGCTTCCGTCGTGCGAAGGCAGAGACCTCCGAGTCTGTCGAGTCGCTAGCGGGGGCAGCAGACTGTACGTTTGTCGAAGGGATGGACAAGCTCTCGTCGTCGACGTCGTCGAAGCCGAGTGCTTTCAGATCCGCAGCACTGGCTTTCGGCGTTGAACCAGGGGCACCGATGACGGAGGCCAGCAGCGCGTCTTGGGACTTCGGCGTGTGGCCAGGATGGTTCAGTCGATTGAAATCGACAGCATCGGCGGTCGGGCACGCGTCGTCGGGCTCCGGATCCACCGACTGAGTGACGACGGTGAGCGTTGGCTTCTTTTTGCTGCTGCTACCACTGCTGTTGCTTCGTGTGCGCCGAGTCCTCTCCGATGATGATGAAGACCCCGTGGAGCTGTCCTTGTCATCCGTTGCGGCAGCGTCTTTGCTTCGAGAGCGATGCCGGAGCTTTTTTCCATGCACATTGACGTCCCAGACAGCGAGAAGCTGCTCCAGACGTGCCGTGAAGCGTTTCGCAGCCTCCTTGTCTGCCCCAAGAAGCGAATCGTGTGTGGACGGAACGGCCGAAGTGTTGGGAACTGAGCCCTACGGCACCGAGTCACAAGATAGATGTGAGTTCGCCCAAGGCAACCAGTCGTAGTGTACTAACCGACCGACGTACCATTTCCCTCTCAAACAAATCGACGACATGACTTGGATAACGTTGACGCAGGAATTCATGAACGATGGCAAGCACGTAGTTGCTCGTGTCAATTGGAGGTGACGGTGCTTGGCACGATGAGGGCAGCGAGCTCACATTACGGGCGACCGTGTCCGGCGCTCCGAGCTCCTCAGACTTGCCATGACCCGATCTATCGGCGATATCAACGACCTGGCGAACCACTTGGTTGTCGACCTTCTTGGGATTGTGTGCGACGACGGCATCGTCGTTGTCTCCCGGGGCGTCATGCGAGTCGTCCAGCTCCTCCATCACGAGCTCGGAGCTCCTGCCGACAGCCTTGGCTCGCCGACTGACGTTCGATGGAAGCGTCAGACTGTCGCGTCGTTTGTCCGTGACAACATGGTCACTGCCGCCATCATCGAAGAACGCACGCCGTGTCGAGGAGCGTGTTTCCCGAGGCGCGCCCTTGCCGGGTGCTAGCGTCGTCGTCTCGAGGTCCAGCGTCCATCCACTCATCGTTGCCGCCGAGAGCCAGTCACCGAGGCTTGAAGAGTGTCAGTGACATCACCCGCATCTCTGATCAAGCGAGCGCTTCGTACCTGTCATCCACGCGCGCACACAGGCTCGACTCGACCGATCGGAGAGCTCCGTTCCCTTCGCTGTCTTATCAGATCTCTCCACATTTAAACATGGCTACACTTTGATTGACCACGATCAATGTACAATGAGAGACATAACAATATTCAAACGGTTTGACCTCATGATGACCCCCCGCAGAAGCTCCATCGACAGCACCATGGCGAGTCGATCCAAAGCCCGCCAGCTCCATGTCGCCGACGCGGTGCATCGCGCATGGGAAAGCGCCGTGCAGCAGCGCCGCGCGTTCGAGATGGGATTGCTCATCGGCCAAAGCGGCTTGCTTTCCGCAGACGACGCCGTGTTCGCCGCCGTCCGCGTGCCGAGCGAATCCGAGACCGACGACGTGACCGGGTTCGACGATCTGTCGAGCGACTGGGTGCAGGAGGTCGCGCGCCAAGTCGATCGATTGCTGCCTGGTGGCGTCGAGCTCTTGGGTCTCTACGTTCTCTCTCCGGGCGACGCCAAGGCTGTCATGGACCAGGCGGCCGCCTACCTGCGCGTGCTGGCTCAAGCCATTGCACTGCCATCCGAGTTCCACTTTGATGGCAACTCGCTTGATGACGTGCGCTGCGTCGTGCATGTCTGTCCACGGTCGGGAAAGCGCTCTGCGCGTGCGTTCCTCAACCTCTTGGACGCCCCGAGAACGACCTCCACCACCATGGAGCTGCGCTATCCAGGCGAGATCGCGACGCGGAAGGTCACGACTCGTGTAGCGGTGGACGAAACCATCGCATGGACGCGTCTTGCGAGTAACGCGTCGTCTCTCTCCAGCGATGAGGTCGCGGAGCTGGTCGCGCAGCGTCTCGATGAGGCGCGTCATCAAGTGCTCCCACTCGTTGAGCGGATATGGCACGCTCACGGAGTGCCATGCTCCACGCACGAAGACAGCGAGGCGTCGGTGATGGCGATGGATCTGCTCACATCTGGCACCATCCCTGTTCAGGACGAGAGGCGAGCACGCGCGTTGTCAGCTTCGGTGCGTTGTGGACGAATGAACCGCAGCCAACAACAGAAATCTCATTCGATGCTTGTGCGTGGATGTAGCGCCTCCCAGGACGACTCTGTGGTGTGCTCCACTGCGTCGCCTTGACGCAGAACTCGGTTCGTGTGCCGCATTGCTTTTCTCTTCCTCCTCCTCCTCCTCACTCTCACTCACTCTGTGTATAGGCATCTGATGCGCTGGCTGCGCTCTACCTCAAGCGCGACTTTGTGAAGTCGCTGCTTCTACGACTGGAGCTGCTAGTCGAGCGAGCGTCAGAGGATGACAGTGATCGTACGTACGCAGCTCGTCTCGCTTTCTATGGCTGAGCTGCTCACACTGGGTCCATCCATGCCTTGTAGTCCACGATCTCACGGCACTGACGGACGGTGGCGTTCTCCCTCTGCCGAGACGCGCGCTGCTTCCGTGGCCCCGTGACGCCAGCGCAACGTCATCGAGCGCCCGTCTCGCGCTCTCGCTCCACGTCGTCTCGGACGAGCTGCACTCCGCGCTGCAGACAGCGATGGAGCTGCTTGGCATCGAGGACTCAGACGCCTCGGACAGCGCGAATCCTCAGATGGAATCAGTCGAATGGCTGGAGAGCGCGTCGGAGTCTGAGACACCCGGCAGTGACTCACGTGGCAGGACGATGACGACGACAGCTGCTGCGAGCTCTGCGGCGTCGGCGGCGGCGCCCAACATGCAGCAGCAGCATGGCAGCGTGAGCAACGGCAGCAGCACGACGCTCCTCTTCGTGCTCGTGCCAGTGCTGCTGCTCATCATCGCGCTGCTGCTGCAGGATCTTTAGGCGTGAAAATGGAAGTGAAGAGAATGGAATTTCGAATGTTTTGAATTCCTCACGCATGGAAGGACTACTCTGTTGATATGGTACACTGATCGTCTCTAACGTACAGCTCTATAGGGGGGGTCTCTATCATAATTCTTGCTTGGGAGGCGCAATCGTTGCCTCTAATAAATGGCGCTGAACGCCCACTCGACCTGGTGGTCGTGCTGAAGACGCTCTTCGAGTCCGAACTCGGCGAACGAGCGCGCGAGTCCAGGGGTAATGTCCACTCCATCGCGTTCGGGCTCCACCGACTCGTCGACATGCTGCGGCTTGTGCTGCTGCTGCTGCTGGGGCTGCTGCTCCGGTTCAGGCTGCGGCTGCGGCTGCGGCGCCTCGGGCTCCGCGGCCTCATCCGCTTCCTTCTCCTTGAGCTGCTCGACAGCGTTGCGCACGGCCTTGATGGTGCGGTTGACCTTGTCGAGGTACGCGGCGTTGGACTTGCAGTCGACCGAGCAGAAGCCCGGGTGGCGGCTGAGCGTCTTCAAATAAATATGCTTGCAGTTGAGGCACTTCTCGCGCTTCTTGTCCCAGTGGGCGATGCGCGTCTCGCCGCTCGTGCCGGTGAGCGAGCGGCGCTGGCGCTCCTCCCACTCGCTGGCCATCGGATACGCGGGCATGTGATACGAGCGCGGGCTGTGCACGATGACCGGCGCGTCGTCCAGCGGGCTGCCGACGCGCTGGTCCTTGCCCGAGGCGAAGGGCATGTTCTTGACGAGTCCGCGGAACAGGGCATCCATGTTGGTCGAGGGGATAATGGTATGGCAGGCGAAGACGGGCAGAGGACGTGCTCAACGGGTCGCAAATTGCAGACTGAGGACTGCTCTGCTGACTCGTTCCTCACTCCTCCTCACTCATCAGGCTCAGGCTCAGGCTCCGTTCGGCCCCCAGCCCAAAAGAGAGAGCGAGAGAGACCCCACTGCTGTCTGGGAAAGTAGGTACCGACTGTACTACGCCGCATGATACACACAGCCGGATTTGTCGCCGGCGCGCGGTGATTGGCTGGAGAGACCTGCCACAATTGATACAAGATCCTGCGTTTTGTTTGACGCCGACTGCGCCCGGTCGCTCGCGCGCCCCGGGGCTGCACGAGATCGGGCACCGTCTGATGGCCATGGCTCGTCTGCGTTCTTTTTCACGCCAGCGCCATCCCCCCCCTAGTCAGAAGAGTCGGAAGGAGGCGCCGAGCCCTAGTCGCGCTTCAGTGACCGAGGCCTGGGCAGCGCGACCCAGATGGCTGCCAGCGCGCAGCAGGTGGCCGTGTGCGTTGTGGCGCACACAGTCGGAACGACTGCGACACGCGTGTCAAGCGAAACGGAGCGGAGCGGATTACAGAGCGTGAAGAGGCGGAATCCCATCGCATCGCGTCCAGGTCTTCCCTTGCCTAAGAGACCACCGCAAAACAAACCACACCGGTGTGGACTCGGGACGCTGGACTGGGGACTGTGGACGCTGTGTGGACGGCCGCAGTGTGGATGACCTGAGAATTGATTGGAGCCGATCGCGCTCGTCGCTCTGCTGCGGATCGATGTGGCACAGCGCCGCAGCGCAGTGCAGTGCAGGGCAGCGCAGTGCAGTGCAGCCGGCAGCGGAACCGACTCGACTCGAGGACGCGGCTCAGCGTCAGCGGTGGCTTCCGCTGCGCTCATGTGGCGATGGCGATATCATGACTTCTGGCGCGCCCACACATCCACATGACAGAGCCATACAACTGGCGGAGAACAGACGGCTGGCACCTTTGACGACTAAATGCCCACGGGAGCATCGCCAGCTGCTGCAGAGAGCGCCACGGCACAGCAGCGTGAGGTGAGCCATGCTCGCTGGTGTCGCGGCGGACCGAAGCGCGTGAGGGCTCCAGATGCCTCGCCATGTCAGTTCGCCAAGACGAGCGCAGCACACACGCCGCCCAGGAGCCGTCTGGTAGGGGGCCAAGCGCGAGGTCGGCGGCGCCAAGCGCGGCGCCCACACTTTCCTTGCACCAAAATCCAGCCATTCCGCCCCATCAACCACCAGACGCGGCAGCCATCATGGCCGTGAAGCGACGCCCACGCTTGGCCAGTCGTTCTGAACGCATCCCCCGCGAGCGACGGGGCGCGGCGGCAGACGAGTCCGACGTGGCAACGAGGAGGTGGACAATGTGCGGCCAGGACTCAGACTCAGACCGAATCAACGGTGGCGATGGACGCCGGCAGTGCCCGCGTTCGTCGGCTTTGCACGTCCCCCGCCAAAGATTGGGGTGCGAGCAGATCCTGTCAAATGTACGCACCATGTGGTGCTGCGAAAATGCAACGCAACGCCGTGCCGAGCGTGGATGGAGGGATGCCTCGTCCGTCGGCAGTGCGGACGTGGAAGCACCACAGCGCGCAACGCAAAGTCCACGCGGCGCGAACACTGGAGATTCTTGGAGGCGGCGCCGATGACCATATCCATGCGCTGTGCCCCGGTTTCCCCTGCGCCCGATAGCCGTGAGCCGAGTGCACAGAAAACTCGTGTCGGTCAGAGCGTGGCATCAGCAGTGGCAGCGTTCTCAGGTCTGGTGGAACGACGCTCAACTCCAACGCATGTGTGCGTCTGCCGAAATTCCGACTGCCGGGTGTGTGTGTGTTTGTGTGTGCCATCGTTTCGAGTCTTTCGACTGGAGCAGCTCCTTGAAGAAGCCGTCAGTGCAAAGTTGTCGTGGGACTGGGAACGCCGAAACCCGACAGCACCCATGTTGAGGCGAGTGTGCAACGAGCGATCATTCGGTTCTCGGCGTCTTTGGCCGCGCCAGATGGAAGCCCTGCATGCATGCATCGGCGTGAGCGCCGGGCCGCTGCCCATCCTCAATCAGGTGTCTGGGACGAGTCAACAGCGTGGATTGCAGGTCGTGCAAGCGCCGGCCAAACACTCAGCAAGCCATGCCACGCGTTCAGCCTCCAACGCGCCACGAGTCAAATGCCAGCCAGGAAATGGCTCACTATCCACACCAAGAGAAACCTGCGCAGGCACCGCCGCGGCCGCAATTTCGCTGTCATCCACACCCCACGTGCAGTGCCGTGCACTAAGCAATGCGAGGTCGTGAATCGTGAGTCGAACCCACCCGCAGTCATCACGTTAAATAGAGAGCGAGCGCTCTCGCTGTCGCATCATTGCGAGGACACACACACCAGCCTGCAACGCCGGCGAGCCGGCGCGTGAGCAAGGCTCTGGCCACTCGCCCGGTCGCCGTCGCATTCAGGATGAATCTCGCCCCAAGCAGCACGAGCGCTCGTGTTCGGTTCATTGCACACGACGAGATCGGTTGTGGCACACACCGCTTGAAGCGGCTTGAGATACCAGAGCTCGGAATGTCGCTGTTCTGACGGAACGTCGATGCGATGGCGCCGAAAGCGTTACGCACAGATCGCTAAAATCCACATCCAAGGCACCCTCGAGTCGAGGGCCTCGACCAACCTCAAACTCCAGTCATCGACACTTGACTGCGACATGCCCGTCATCTGGATCCCGCGCTGTAGCCATGTGTAATCGCCGGAGATGATGGCATCCGAGTGTTGCTTGAATGTGCTCCAAGCGTTACATTTTGCAACGGCGGCAGGAGGACTTGACACCACCCCACATGCAGAGTCATCTTGTGTTGTATTATCATCTCTCGAGCTTCAGTTATCGAACAGCTTCCTCGCTCTGGCACTTACATCGATCACGTCTGCCTGTCGTCATGCTCGCTGACTCGCTCGCTCTGTCCCCGCTTCGCACACCATCGAGACGACGCTGCGTCGGGATAGTCGTGCCGACTGCCTGCCGATTAGAACCGATCGACAGCGCCTAGTTCGCCGACGGAGACGCAGGGGTTTCGCCCGCTGCAGCTCCGTCGTGGTGGCCATGGACATCGCCGAAAACAGGTCCCTGGCTCTTCTCCTTCTTGTGCTGCACTTTCAGGCGCTTGCGTCCGACTTGGAAGCCGTTCATCGCCTTGATCGCTTGGTCCGCCGACGCAGCGTTGTCGTAGCTGACAAAACCTGGAAAAACAGAGAACCACGAGGGTTAGCGTCCACATCATGTCGGCCGAACAGGAGCAACCGCGTACCGAATCCGCGACTTCTTCCGGTCTCCTTCTCGACCATAATCCGTGCGCTGATGACATTGCCGTAGGGCGCAAAGTAGTTGAAGAGATCTTGGTTCGTCATATCGTTCGGGATGTGGAAGACAAAGAGGTTGCATCCGGGAGGACCTGTTGAACACACCATACACGTGAGGTGCTTGGAGATCATGAGCGATAACACATCGCGGAGCGAACCTTGGCCGGACTCGGTCGTCTGGATCGGAGGACCAGGGCCGGCGACCTGCGGAGCGTAGCCTGAGCACAACCAGACAATGTTAATGTTGAGGATAAAGATACAACCATGAAGTGAAACCTGGCTTACCGTAAGGCTGCGGATACGGATACATGTATCCCGCACCGCCATAGGGAGGAGGATACGACATCGGCTGTCCATACGGCTGCGGGTAGGCACCATACGCTGCACGGAAGGAAGTCAGATACTTGTGAAGTGGCTCATAATCTCATTCTCCACACACCTTGCTGGCTAGGATGAAGGTGCTGTTGCTGATGGAACATGCCCTGGTTTTGAGCCCCCGTCGCGGCGGCAGCACCAGCGGCGGCACCGGCTCCGGCGGCCGCGCCGTTACCCGATCGAGGAATCTCAGCAGGAGGCGCCGTGAACTCGGCTGGGCTGGAGCATGAACATAGCAATTGTTTTTCATGGTCAGCCCACGAAACCATAGTCGACTGCTACACCATGTGCAGTTGGCTATGATGACGCACCGCTCCCAGGTCGACTCGCCCGTGACGCTGTTGTAATAGTACTTGCGTCCGTTCGGCGCGTTGTGCTCCGACCACTGCCCGACCGTGGTCGCGGCACCGTCGGCAGCTGTGGAATGCGTGTCTGCTTGGTCAGCCATCGTAGCGCGTGTGGTCGAGTGCGATCGGGATCTTAATCGGTCGAGGTCGTATCTTGGTAGGATCGCAACGCGTCACGTGCTGGAGATGGCGGCACGGAGAGAGGTCGTGTAGCGGACGACGCTAGGGAGAGCGGAGATATGGAGGCGTGGAATCGAGAGCCGCACACGCAACACGCAGGACACGCAAGTAAGTACACAGCGCTCGGCGTCGAGACGAGGAGATACAGTCGCTTGGTCGACCGGCGCACTTCCTCACCCCCGCGGAATCGCAGTTTCCTGCGGCGGCACGAGAGCGAGCTCCCCTCTGGATCGGTTCAACGTGCGTGCAATCCCCTACACCTAACCGGTCCAAACGACGAGCCGAACCGTCCTGGCCGGCGGTTTGGTTTCTCAAAAGTGACGGCGTGAAGATCCCGACGGTGTTGTGCGCAAGTGTGCACTCGCTCGTGTTGTGCTGTTGCAGATGTTGAACGTTCGTCCATGAAGCCACCCACCGCAGGACGTCCAGATGCCCGACAACTGGGTGGATGCAAGGAACAAAAGGTAATGAACGAATGGATCGACTATATCGACAAGAGGGCGCACACGAGAGAGCATGCACTGCATCCTGCCATCTCGGGGACGATGCTCATCGATAATCGAACACTTGAACGCGAGCGCGAAACAAAGGATGATCGCTTGCTGCCGGCGCCGCCATGACTTGTGTTTGTGAGTTTTTGTGTTTGAGCAGCAGCAGCAGGTTGTTCCGCTGGTTCTCGCTGAAAATTTTCTGCTCCCATTCTGTCGCCAGAGTGCTGCCCGGTCGCAGAAAAGCCAGCGCAATGCGGGTACGACCATTTCCAACCAATCCGCACGCAACCAATACCTCTTTTCATCCAATTATGGCATGTATCCGACGCCAGCTGGTGATCCCCGCCTCGCCATCTGGCGAGACCGTCCGCCCTCTGCCACCCCGCGTGGCTGGCTTCCTCTCACGGCCGCCGCCCGCATCATGCCACGGACAGCTCCATTCCCCCATTTCGACCTCCCTTCCTCCTCAAGGCGGAGACGACATCAGCGGAGAAGCACCATGGCGCGCAAGGCGTTCATCATCATCGGCGTGCTCGTCGTGATCGGCATCGCCGTCGGCGTCATCGTCGCGGTCACCAGCAAGGGCGACAGCAACAAGGCCAACAACAAGTCGGGCGGCAGCAAGGACGCGCAGCTCACGCCGTCGCCCGCGCCGGCGCTTAACGTCTCGGACGACGACCTCACGGGGGGCAAGACCTCTAACTCGACCAATGGCACGACGACGGTCGTCACGAAGAAGGAGCCCGACAGCGACCCCGACAAGGCTGCGCCCGCGCTCACCATGCTCGCGATCGGTGACTGGGGCGCGACCACCGACAAGCCTGGCTCGTGCTGCAACAAGTACCGCAAGGTCGACCCGGACTCGCTCGAGATGAAGATCGACTACTGGGCGCAGATCAACGTTGCCGAGCTGCTCGCGCAGTCGGCGGCCGAGCTCAAGCCTACGCGCATCATTGGCCACGGCGACAACCTGTACTGGAACGGCGCTGGCCCGGATGACATCGGCTACCGCATGGAGACGACGTTCGAGTCCGTGTACGACCAGCCTTCGCTCGCCAACATCCCGTGGATCAACGTGCTCGGCAACCACGACTATGGTGGATCCGAGTTCATCTGTGGTGAGAAGGACTACAACTTCCGCGAGTGCAAGAGCACGGAGGAGATGCTCAAGTACCTCGACCTCAAGTTCTCGCTCCAGCAGAAGTACAAGTCCGCCAATGGCGATCGCTGGCAGCTGCGTGACCACTACTACGTGGAGAGCGTCGAGAAGGATGGTGTCTCGGTCGATATCTTCAACATCGATACCAACTTGGCGGACTCGCACGGCGCGATGCAGATCTGTTGCCAGTGCTACGGCTACGTGGCGAAGAAGAAGCTGCCAGAGGCGGAGGCCAAGGCGCTCGGCAAGACGTGTAACGACCAGAAGCCCGGTGACGAGCTCTGCGCGGGTGGTGACAAGGGCATGTACAACGCGTGCTACAGCCGCATCAAGGAGTGGTACGACGATTCGTTCAAGCAGCTCGAGGCGGACCTCAAGAAGTCCAAGGCCACGTGGAAGGTCATTAACTCGCACTACTCGCCGCACTTCCACATGAGCGAGGACAAGTTCAAGGCTTGGTTCAAGCTCACGAAGGACTACGGTGTGCACATCTGGCTCAACGGCCACACGCACGGTTTCAACCACGACATTGGCGCGTGGGGCACCCACTTCTTCGAGAACGGCGGTGGCGGTGGTATCCAGTCGGAGACGTCGGGTCACCCGCCTGCCAACGCGGAGAAGTTCGTGAAGCACGCGTGGATCGCTGCCGGTACGCCGTACGGCTTCTTCGAGCTTTCGTTCTCGAAGGACTGGGCCAAGGCGCAGTTCATCACGTTCGACGACGCGTGGGTCTTTAGCAAGACGAAGGAGCAGATCAAGAAGGGTGGCCGCAAGAAGGGTCACTGCTGGCACGTGCCGGTCACGGTCTCTGAGGGCCGTGAGTGTGCCGTCGGCCCTGGTGCCGTGCGTCCTGCCGCGTAGACCAAACGCATTTGAGGCGATCAGCAGTTTTGTTCATGTACGATGTATCTCAATTTGAACGACTACTGTCTTGTCCTGTTGTCGTGATGTTGGTGATTTCTTCTGGGCAACTGTCATCACGGATCTCATTCTCGCTAGTCGAAGGGCTTGCAGTGTCGCTTGAGACATGATGATCAGGTCGAAGCGTCTTCAGCTCCGATCGAAGCGTTGCCAATTGCGCACGTAGCTCTTCGTTCTCCTGCTGGAACTGGCCTACGTACGCCTCTGCTTGCTCGCGCAGGGACTCACGCTCGCGCTCAAACTGCTCTTTCAGCTGCGTCTCGATGCTGAAGACATACTCTTTCGCCTCCTTCACCAGATTTGCGTGCACGCGGCCGAACTCGGCGATGCGCTTGAGCTGTTCGTCTACAAACCAACGTACGTACCCACGTCGTCAGCACCAAAAGCACAGTCCCCACAATTGGGAGCAGACTCCCGAATGGACGTACTGGTGAAGTGTTCCTCGATTTGCATGATCGTGCGATGCTTCCAGGCTTCGAGCTCGGCGACCGTCATCGTGATGGTCTCACCGGCGTCTCGACAATTGGCGTCCGCGCCGTTGGGCGATGCGCATTCTGCTGATGCCGATGCTCTCGTGGGCGAGGGCGTCTGTGCTCCTCCATTGACGCCACTGATACTTGGTGGCAATGTCGAGTTCTGCGGTAAGCTAGGTGCGTTGGCGGCTTGTGCATGTGCTGGTTGGCAGCCATGCAGCACGACTGGCTGATGGCCGGAGACCGTCGCTGCAGCGCTGGGTAAGTTTGCCAGGGCCGCACCGACCGTCACAGGCGCTTTGGCAGTGGTGGTGGCTGCGCACGCAGTGCTGTAGTCCACAAAGTGCAGTCCCATGCGGCGCCGCGGCACTACGGGCTTCTTGCGACCCATTCCATTCGTTCAGCAGTGGTGTGTGAGTGTGACGCTTGCAGCCCGAGTGAACCCGCTTTGTCAGTCACAAATATACGTATTGAAATAGGTTATTATATGTTGTGACGAGGCGAGATCCTCACAAGTTAACCATTTCGCTGGTCTGAAATGGGAGGAATCCGAAGCAGAATGCGAGCTGCAAGTGCAAATATTAGGAATACGATGCCAACACTCAGCCCAAGCATTCCTCCTACCTGCGAGCACAGCGGCCCCAAAGCCATTGTCGATGTTAACGACGCCAACCCCAGGAGAGCAGGCGTTCAGCATCGTGAGCAGAGGCGCGAGGCCGCCGAATGCTGCGCCGTAGCCCACGCTGGTCGGGACTGCGATGACAGGGATGTCCGTCAATCCACCCTGTGAGACACAGAGATTAGAGAGGAGGGTCCCGCACTACTCAACCAAGGAACTACACACCACAACGCCAGGCATCGCGCCGTCCATGCCTGCGACGCAGATCGCCACGTCGCTTTCGTGGAGAACGTGCTGGTTCTGGAGAAGTCGATGGATCCCAGCGACGCCGACGTCGTACAGCCGCGTGACACGAATCCGTGCGAGCTCTGAAGTAGGGAAACAACACGATTATGAGAATAGCAATTGCTTTCCGACACACTGAGCGAGCGAGAGCGTGATGCCTACCCAGTGTCACTGCCGCTTCTTCGGCAACTGGGAGGTCGGAGGTGCCAGCCGCTAGAACGCACACAGAGCCCGTGCCGACGGCGGCATGCGCAGCTTTGTCGATATCGCGAGACGCGAGGATACGCGCAGTCTCATGGTAGCGATACGGCGCCAGTCGCTGCACAAAGTCCGCGTGCTCTCGCGAGACGCGCGTCGCCATGACGTTGTCCACGCCCTTCTCGACCATCGCCTTCATGATGCTCGCGACCTGCTCGGGCGTCTTTCCCTCCGCGTAGACGACCTCTGGAAACCCCGTGCGTGCCAAGCGCTTGGTGTCGATCTTGGCGTACTCGCCCAGCGCCTCGTACTCGAGTCGCTGGCACGCGGCGACCGCATCCTTCGGCGCGATCTCTCCGCTAGCGACGCGCTCGAGCACGTGGAGAACAGTATCGGACGAAGAGACAGCGGAGGACGACGCTGATCGCTTGGAGACGCAGCAACAGCGCGCCTGGCGCCGAGCCATGCGTCGCGTTGTCTCTATAAGATCGCGTCGCACCATTGGATCGGATCGGATGCTGGTCAGTGGAAGATTAGCACCACTGGAGCAACATGGTGCTCCGCGTGGTTTTTGGAAGAGCAACCAACACATGCTTCACAAGAGTGACATCCAGCCAACAACACCAACACCAACACCAACACCAACACCGGCACCAACAAGATGACGGCCATCATGAGCACTCCATCGTCGTCGTCCTGCGCTCGATGCGATGCCCTCGAGCAGCGTATTGCGGTGATGGAAGCGGAGAACAGTCGGCTGCGTGCGTTGCTTCGCTCGGACGCTCAAGCGCCCCAAGATGTGTCAACCGCTCCAGCAGTGGCGCCCTGCCAAGCACCCGATTATGAGGCGTTTTCGCCGCTGCATCGAGACGAGCTCGAGCGCTTTGGCCGCCAAATGCTCGTGCCAGACTTCCGTGTGTCGCGTCAGCTGCGCCTGCGCTCCGCACGAGTGCTGATCGTCGGTGCTGGCGGTCTCGGGTGCCCCGTGGCGCTCTATCTCGGCGCCATGGGCGTCGGTCGTCTTGGCATCGCGGACGACGACCGCGTCGAGCGCTCCAATCTGCACCGACAGATCGGCCACAGCGAGCAGACTATCGGGCAGCACAAGGCGCTGTCACTCGCAGAGCGCGTGCGTGGGCTGAACCCGCGGGTCGTTGTCGACACGCATGTGACGCGGGTCTCTGCGCAGAACGTCAAAAAGTTGGTCGAAGATTACGACGTCGTCGTCGACGCCTCCGACAATCCTGCGACAAGGTACCTGCTCAACGACGTCTGTGCGATGAAGTGCCTGCCGCTCGTCTCGGGCAGCGCGCTTGGGCTTGAAGGACAAGTCACCGTCTTCCCGTTCGATGGTGCGTCGCCTTGCTACCGCTGTCTGTACTCGAAGCCCGCGGCAAACCCGCAGAGCTGCGAGGAGAACGGTGTACTCGGCGTCGTGCCAGGCGTCATCGGTGTGCTGCAGGCACTAGAGACCGTCCGAGTCATCACAGAACTTGGTGCCCCCACTATTGGCACGCAGCTTCACTTTGATGCGTTCGACAGCCAGTTCCGCCGACTCAAACTCGCAACCAAGCGACGCCCTGACTGTCCAAGCTGCGGCACAACGCCCATGCAAACAGTGAAGATGATCATGATGCCGCCTTGTAGTATCTCTGCAGCTGAGCCACTGGCTGCATCGCACCGAATGAGCATTCACGAATGGGCGACACAGCGCCGTCATCTGCAGTCGTACGTGCTGCTCGACACGAGAACGACGCAACAATTCGAGATGGTTCACTTTCCGGAGGCAATCAATACGCCGTTTGAGACGCTGCAGCGCATGCGGCGCAAGCAGCAGCTCCGTCAGTACGTTAAGACACAGCTGCGAGAGAGAGATCTGGGCGACGATGACAATACGAGCAATCCACTCTCGATCTTCGTCATCTGCCGACGCGGTGTCGACTCTGTGACGGTCTCCAACTGGCTGCTGCAAGAAGGATTCAAGCACATTGTGAACGTGGATGGTGGCTACACCCAGTACGCAAGAGATGTGGATCCGCACTTCCCAATGTATTGATCAGCAACTCATGACACCTTCGTGAAGCGCCCGATAGTCCACAGTGGGGCGATTGCGCCGGCCTCGCCTGGTTGTGGCTGCAGCCTCTGTCGTTGTGGTCTCCACAGGCGTCTCGATACCTTCAATCGTCGCATTCTGCGCAATCTGGGGCTGTGTCATCTCCAGTTCATTCGTGAAACTCTCGTCAGCCTCCTCGTCACTGTCTCGCTCGCCCGCGAATAGTTGGGCGTTGAGCTCGCGGTAGTCAACCCGCTTTCGCTTGCGTTTGCCGTGGATGATCAGAGAAGTGTCGACCTCCGCGTCGTCATACTCGGAGGGTGGTGGCGGATGATGTGCCTGTTGCGACCGCATTGTGCGCCTGTTGGGAAAGATCACATGTGTCGGTAACCTGGAGATCCTCCTCTCCACCGAATGTACAGGTACTATACCGTGTGGGATCAATTATCACTTGCTCGCTTTGAAGATACTGCAGCTCATCGTCGCTGACCTCGTCATCTTGCTGCTCTGTGACTCGGTCGTTTTCGCTGTCGTCATCGCTGTTGGACCCATCATCGCCCACGAAGTCCTCATCATCTTCATCTTCTGCGTCTTCTGCCTGCGCCGTGTCGTCAGTCGCAGCGCTGTCCGCTTCGTCTTCTGAAGGGAGCTCCGGAAAGACGGCATCGACGCGTTCCCACGTCGTCCCGAACGCGTAGTTGAGGCACTTGAGCGCGTTGAAGATGGCGAGGCACGCTGGACAGAACCATGGCTCATCGCCCGACGGGATATCGTCCGTACGAACCTCCGGCACCTGACAGCGTTGGTGAAACGCGCGGAAACAGCCCTCCGCATCGCATAGCAGAATGTCGTTGTGCTCTGTCGTATCGGTCGAACGGCAGCGCGAGCAATGGATGCGCTCGTACTCGACGGGGGCGTCACTATGGTCTTGGCTCAGCTCGACCAGATATGGCACACGTGGATCCTGTGCCTGAAGCTGCTGCAGTTGCTGCAACGTGGAGCGCACGCTCCGCTTCGCTTGAAGGATCTTGCGTCGTGCCACGGCGAGTTCCTGGCTGGGCTTGAGCTTCTCCCGACTGGCGTTGCGCCAGCCCTGAGCCTCGTACGCCTCCACAAACGTGTCCTGAAACTTGAGCTGCTTGACGAGACTGCGAACACGTGCCTCGAGGCGCCGGCACGCCACGTCAGGGGCGCACTCGGCCAGGGACTCCGAGGCAGGAGGGCGGCCGCGACGACGCTGTCCGTGGACGAGGATCTGCCGGGGCGGTTCTTCTGTGACTGAGAATGGAACAGGAGCTCGACGCTGGCGCTGGCTCGCAGGGCGCGGAGTGGCTGTCGCAGATCTACGGAGGAGAGGTCCATCGCTAGAGTCTCTCATGCACATAGCGACTGCATCAGCAGTGGGAACGTACGTGGGAGTTGAAGTTGCCGATGCCCGTTGCGTTGGCTTGCGTTGGCGTGAGGATGTTCGGGTTGGATCGGTTCGAGGTCGTTGGCGTCCAACGTTGGAATTGGTTGGATGTTGGTGACTCGTTGGAAACGCAGGCACGGGATCATCTCGTCTGGTGGCTCGAGTCTGTTGGCGACGTGTTGTCATCGGCATCTTTTCCGGAAGACAACTCGACGAGAAGAATGCTCAAGTTGTTTTTATGTGAGGTGACGTCAGGAATCGGGTAAGATGCCCGAATCGACTGATTGGAATGCAGTGCGCCGCGAGTGAACGAGTCAAAGGATGCGGGTGTTGGTCCGTTTCGAAAGTCGGAACAGAACGAGTTGGGGCAATTCGGGTTTTCCAAACAAAAACCAACGAACCAGCCTTCCAACGCTACCGCCAGCAAGGCCGAAGCCACGAGGAGACACGATGCCGACACCTCCCCCGTCCGAGTGACCTGTCATGACCATCACTCTCGCGCTTGTCGACGGACACCAGCTCACTCAGGTCATTTGCTCAATCACCTCTCGCGCTCTCGTGGACGACCATGGCGACCGATCGTTCCCAGCGCCTGAGCGCGCTCCAGAATGGCGTCATTGGCTCGCTCGCTGGCATGATCGAGGTGCTCATCCAGCAGCCCACGGTCGCCATGAAGAACGCCATCCAGGTGCGTGCGGTTCGCTCGCTTCTCTCACTCTCTTGACGTGTCAATTGACTCGAACGATGCCAGCAACACCGCCCGATCACGTGGACCGTGCCGGCGCTCTACCGCGGTGTCGGCGTCTGCCTCGCGTCCATCGCGCCGGTCAGCGCTGTGCAGTTCGCTGTGAACGGCAAGGCGCTCACGTGGCTCCACGGCTCGTCCGCCAGCGGCACCGCGCCCGTGCCGGACCACCTCAAGATCGCGGCCGGCGCGTTCGCCGGTAGCTGCTCGTCGCTGCTGAGCTCGCCGGCGGAGCTCGTGATGACGCTGCAGCAGAACACGGGCAAGAGCTTCGTCGCGACGGTGCGCGACGTCGTGGCGCAGCATGGTGCGGCGCGGCTCTTCCGCGGCATCGAGGCCACGATGCTGCGCGAGGCGGTCTGGTGCGCGGGCTACCTCGCGCTTGGACCGGTCATCACGCGGCGCCTGCATGACGTCAGTCCCAGCGTGTTCGGCGCCTCGGCAGAGGACGCGACGCTGTCGCAGCGCGCGTCTGCCAGCGCCGTTGGCAGCGTGCTCGCGGGGCTCGTGACGGTCTACGCGACGCAGCCGCTGGACACCATCAAGACCGTCATGCAGGGCGAGGCGCTGCGCGTGCAGGGTCGCACCGCGACGTCTGCTATTGGCACCGCCAAGCGCATGTTCCAGAGTGCCGGCGGGTCGCTGCAGCCGTTCTACCGCGGCTCGGTGCCGCGCGGCGCGCGCCTCGTGGGCGCCGTCTTCATTCTTGGCAAGGCTCGAGACGTCCTGGAGGAGGCGTTCGAAGACCACGCGATTCTCGGTAGCGCCGCGACGCAGTAGAAAGAAAACAAATAATACAATAGAATGCTTTGTTTGGTTGGTCAGGAGAGACAACACTGGCAACCTGGACGCACAACCGGCGCGGCGTCGCGCTCGGCGTCGTGTCCCTTGTCAACGGCCTCGCGCTGGTGCGGCAGACACACGCGAAGCTTTCCCGTCACGCGACCCGCGGGCTTCCCATGGCGCACGACGTCGGCCTCGAACGGCACGAAGCGCGGGCGCGCGAGGCAGAAGCGGTCGAGCGCGAGCACGACGACGCCCAACATGTCGTCGGCCGACGTCGCGTCGTAGTCCATGAACAGCAGCACGAGGTGCGTGTTCCTGGCGTCCTGCTCCGTGGCGCAGAGCAGCGAGAGCGTCGGGACCTGGTCGTCTCGCCAGCTAACAGCACCATAGTCAAAACGACAGCGTCATTTCTGCTGACACTGACGAATGGATTGTGAACGAATGGATGGGTGGGACGTACGAAGGCGAGAGCGTGTTCATGATCGTCGCGGTCGTCGGACTCGAGCCGTTCGCCTCGCGCTGCAGCACAAACTCGGGGATCGAGTAGAACTTGACCTAGAGACAGAGACAGAGACAGAAACTCCCAGTCAGCGAGTCAGTCAGTTCGTCGTCCGTATTGCAGCAATGAACGCACGTAGGGATCGCTGAGCCCCGACATGTCCATGCCGAGCAGGTCCGTGGCCGCGAGTCCCTGGATCTCGACCGCTGTGAGCATTCCTGCCTCCGCTGCAGCGCTCGGCGTGCGGCGGCGCAGCCCCAAGCGCCGACGCAGCGGGCTCCCGCGACCGCTGCTGCCGCCGCCACCGCCATTCGAGCCGTCCACGAGGTCCGTCGTGCTCAGTCGCGGCGTCGTCGTGATACAAAACGTCGCGCGCACGGGCTTGTGATCGCTGGTCGCGATGCTCTCGACGCACTGAAAGGACTGGCACTTGAGTCTGCGCCGCAGCGCAGGCAGCGACTTGTGCAGCACGCGATCGCAGTAGGACGGCACACGCTGCGGCTATAGAGATGGAGAGACAGAAACGAGAGTTGAGAGAAGATGGTACTCTTCAAAGAGAGAGAGAGAGAGAGAGAGAGAGAGAGACGTACGTTGAACTGGTCGGTGGTGTGGCGGACGCGCTTGAACGTCGGCGGGAACTTGGCGGGCAGCAGCTCCCAGCCCATGAGTGCGCGGCGCTCGTCAATCTGGTGGCGCAGCTGGTCGTTGGCGTTGAGCAGCGTCCAGTTCTTGGCGCGCACGTGCGCGAGCACCTCGTCAAAGTGCTGCGCGTGTGAGCGGTCGGCGCGCGGACTCGCGTAGTTGAGGTCCACGCGGTAGTTGAGGTCGCCGAACCAGAAGCAGTGGTCGAACTGGCAGTCGAGCGGCACGTGCCGAAGCCCGACGTGGCCCGCGAGAATGCTGGCGCACTGGAAACACGACGAGGGATGAGCAGATTAGGGACAAGAGAGAGAGAGAGAGAGAGAGAGAGGACGTACGTCGCTGTTGCGCTTGTCGAGAAACTTTTGGTCCTGGTGCGCTGCGAGGTGGCAGCTCACAAAGCACAGCGACGTGTTCTGCACGACGCACTTGAAGATGAGACCGCCCTGTTCCAATCCGTCCGTCCGTCAGGCCGTCACGTCGTGAGTCCATCCATTGTCCGTCTGCCACCGAAGAGAGGTTCACGGCCATACCTTGTTGCCGAGCACACTGCCGATGCCCGTGGGCACCGAGAGCTTCTCGATCTGCGAGACGCTGTGCTTAACGTGCACGTAGACAAAGAGCCGCATCTCCATGAGCTCGACCTTGCCCACGAGCGCGTACTGCGCGCCGAGATGCAGGAAGAGCTGTCGGTTGAACGGATAATCGAGCGCCTCGGCCACCGACTCGCGCAGGTTGCTGCTCACTTGCCGCACGAGCCGAGAGACCTTGCGGATCGACTTCTTGGCGCGCAGCCGCTTCTTCTTCTTCTTGCGTCGCGGCTTCGTGACCATCACGTCGCCCGACTCGGCCGGTAGCGGCGCCACCGCCACCGCAGAAGACGGCGACGGTTGCTCGCGAGGTCGGTCGTCCCCAGCTTCCTCTGGCGCGCCCTGGTCTTCCTCGCCGTCTTCGTCTTCCTCACCGTCGTCCTCTCCATCGCCGTCTTCGTCATCATCATCTCCATCCTCTTCTCCGTCTTCTTCTTCTTCCTCTTCCTCCTCCTCTTCTTCCCCTTCGTCGTCGTCCTCTTGTTCTGGTGACTCGCCTTGGCCGTGCATCTCCGCCAGCGCAGCGGCGCTCGCGGCGGCCTCTGCACTGATCCGCGACGCGCGACGCGTGCTCTCGCGCTCCGTCTCGCTCGCGCTTTTCTCGCGGTAGCTGCTTTCCTGCAGTCCGATCGCCAGCACGTCGAAGCCGCCGCCGCCCAACGGGATCCACGCGCTCAGCGTCGCCTGCCGCTTGGGCGGCATCGCGTTCCCGACGTTCCACGAGCCCACGAACACGCGGAGCGTCGACGTCGCCTTGGACGCTGGTGACACACTGGGCGGGTCAACGGGTCCACGCGACGGATGCCGACGCGGCGACGACGCCGGGGACGGAGATGAAGACGGTGGAGACGATAAAGACGATGGCTCGGTCGTTGAGATTGGCGGGACAAGCACTGTGACGGTGGAGACGGAGCCTACGGACGTGTTGCTGCTGCGGTGGTGCACCGTCGACGGCCGGGAGCCCACGCGAGCATCGACGTCGGCGTCTGCATGGACGTTTACATCGACATCCACGTCCTTCGTCGTGAGCGCTGGCGGCTCGAGCTCTTCAGTCGCCTCCATTGTCGCTTGCTCTTTCTGTCTGTCTCTCTGTCTGTCGATCTATCTATGTGTCTGTCTATCTATCTGTCCGTGCGAATGCGACGTGAATGCTCTTCTTCTTCTTCTTCTGCTCCTACTCTTGCTTGTCTGCGTTTATGTTTATGCGGTGCGGTCGTTACTGCCACCAACTACTACTTCGTACGGACTGAAAGAGAACTGCCGAGAGCTGCTATTAATTGCTGTTGCTGCCAGTGCTGCTGCTGTTGTTGCTGTTGTTGTTGTTGTTGTTGTTGAGCATCGCGTCCGTGGCTTTCGCCGTCTCAAGATTCTTTCTGGGCGTGCTCACGGCTGCTGCTGCTGCTGCCTCGCTCTCTCGCACTGGCGGATCACTGCACCACTTGATCAGTCTCCATCCCACTCACAGACTGCATGCTCTGCAGGACAGCCACGTACCTGCCAGTAGCTGAACGGTAGACGCTCTTCACGAACGCCAGCTCCTCCTGTGTGCTGGCGAGCTCCCTCGTCAGTGTCGCGCACTTGGCCTCCAGCTCTATCAATCATACCATTCCATCAGCACAAGCTCGCTTCCAGTGATCCTCCGATGCCCAGACAACAGTCCTACCTTCGTACGTGAGCTTGCGCTTGCTTGGGTCGCCGAGCTGCGCGACGATCGCGGGGTTGCGGCTCGAGATGCGGTCCTTGGGCGGGTCCATGATGAGCGGGTTCACAAAGATCTGGAACTCGATGCGCGCCTGCGAGAGCCACGCGACGAACGCCGGCGTCACGGCGGGGACGTGGTGCACCATCTCGTAGTTGAACACGGGGTTCCGTGTGTTCTGCTCCACGCTTTCCGTCGTGAAGAGCTCACCGAGAAACTCGTACTGCACGTACGCCAGGTCCGTGATCAGCGGCAGCCCCGTCGCGCCCTTGATCTGCAGCCGGTACGTCCACGGTTTCCCGACGAGATCCTCGGGGTTCTCGACGTCCTCGACGTCGTCGGCGCGGTGCTTGTCCAGCTCGGGGCTCGACAGCGGCGTCCACACGACCTCCAGCTTGCCGATCGTGTTAAACGGCGGCACCGCGAGCTTGACGCTCAGCGGCGCCTCCTCGGGCTCCGTCTCGAGGTTGTAGAGCAGGTACTCGGGAAACGCTGTCGCGCTGCCGACGTGGAACGAGTTGTCGAACAGCAGCGTGATCGGGTCGTGTCCCGCCGGCGCCTCGTAGTCGCGGTCGTTCATGATCGCGTTGCGCAAGAACGCCACCTCGTCCTTGAGCAGCGCGTGCGCCTTGACGAACTCGAAGACGTCGAGGAAGATCGTCTCGTCCGTCGCCTCGTTGCGCACCTTGACCTTGACCTTGGGGATCGTCGCCGCGCTGGGGGTCGCCGTCGTCGTCGACGGGTTGCTGCTGTCGCTGCTGCTGCTGCTTTCGCCGGTCGTCGCGCTCTGCAGCGCCGTCTCAAAGCTCAGCATGTCGCGGTTCAGCGCCTTCACGATCTGCTTGAGCTCCACGATCTTGGGCAGCACCTCCCGCAGCTCCTGGTCGTTCACCTGTCGCGCCAACAGCTCCCGCTCTTTCGCCGCGAGCCGCGCGGCTTCCTCGTCGCTTGGCCCCGATGCACTCGTTGTCGCTGTCGACGACGCCGCCGCGAGCTCGGCCTTTTGGCGCTCCCAGTTCGCCTTCTCCTCCTCAAACTTCTTGAGCTGTTGCTGCAGTTCGAGCATCGCGGCGTTGTCTCCTGCCGTCGTGCCGGCGCCCGCGCCACCACTCGTCGCTGCCGACGCGGACTGCAGCGCACGCTGGTACTCCTTCGCCGCGTCGTCGGCGCTCGGCGGCTCCTGTCCCTCGGGCTCTTTGCCGGGATACACGAACAGCAGCAGCTCGTTCCCGAGCACGACGCGGTCGAAGACGGTGAGCTCGACGCGAGCGCCGCGCGCGAGTCGCGTGCCGTTGTGGATGACATCTCCCTGACCGACGACGAGCGTGATGACGCCAGCGCCGTCGTTCTCGAACGCGCAGTGGTCGTCGACCACCGTGAGCGACATGGGCTGGATGTCGCCGCTCGGACCGATCGTCGTGCGCGGGCGCGTGAGCAGAAACATGAACCGCCGCGAGCGGTAGGCGTCCACGTCCAGGTTGATCAGGTACGGCGCCGTCGTCTCGCTCTCAAAGTGCGCCAGCGAGATGCCGCGCTTGCCGTATTCCTCGCGCTGCCGCGCCATGAACTCGTCCTGTGGGTTGCGCTTGCGGGGCTTCGTGGCGACGTCGCTGTCGCCGTCGTCGTCGTCACCGGCCTCTCCGCTGAGCACGCGCTCAAGCTCACGCTGCTTCTGCGCCAGCAACGCGCTCAGCTGATCGACCTGGCTGTCGTCCTCTCCGTCGCCGCCAGCAGAGGAGGCTCCGCCCGCGGAGGAGCCCGCGCGAAGCTTCGCCATGCGCTCGTTCTCGGCCTTGAGCTGGCTCACGAGCAGCTTCATCTGCTCGAGCTCGGCCATGAGCTTGCGCTCGGCGGCGCTCGCGGCGGTCGTGGCCTTCTTGGGCTGCAGCTTGATCACAGACGCGTTCTTGGCGAAGCCGAGCGTCGAGAACGTGTAGTTGTGGAACTTGACCTCGGGGCGGATCGCGCAGAAGAGGTACGTACGTGCCTGCAGCATCGTGTCCTTGAGGTACTTGCAGAGGAAGTACGAGTTGCAGCCCGGGATGCTCATGCCGGGCTTGAGCTTGTTGGCCTTGACGGCCTCGGCCATCTTCATGAAGAACTGCGCCATCTCCGTGAGGCTCAGGTTGATCTTCTTGCCCTGGTCCTGCAGCTCCTTGCTCTTGGCGGCGTCCGGGTGTGGCCCGAGGTACTTGTGCTCGATGTCGCCGTTCTCGAACACGACCTTCTTGTACTCGGCGTACACGATGTCGCCCGCGGGCTCTGTGCCCGCGAGGTCGCACACGTACACGCGGCCGCGCTGCTTCATGCCGTCGCGCTCCGGGTCGGGCTTCTCGACCTCGAGCGTCATGATGCAGTGCCCGCGTGTCGACTGGTGGTTGAACTGCGTCGGCGCGATCGCCTTGCGCGCGTTCGCCGCCATGAACGTGCGGCGCAGGTCGTTCCAGTCCTTGAGCACGACGCTTTGGCACCACTCAATGTCCATGAACCCGTCGGCGTCCTTCTTCATGCCGGACTTGTACTGCTGCTCCTGCGCGACGGGCGACATGAGGTCGCGCACCGTGTCGACGACGTTCTGGAAGTACTTCATCGAGATCTTCCAGCCGTCCTGCTTCTCGCGGAAGAGCTCGTACGCAAGTCGAGGGAAGATGCCCCACAACGCGTGCGGCTCCTCGTGCTTGAACCACGCCTCGGGGATGTCCACGGCGTCCGGCCCAAACACGGTGAACGTCTTGCCCGAGCCCGAGAGTCCGTACGCGAAGAGCACGACCGCGTTGCCGGCGAGCAGGTCCTCCTTGATCTTGACGCCGACGCTCGAGTACGCCGCGTTCTGATCGATGAGCGTCATCTGATCGGCCTCGGGCGGGCTCCCGACGACATGCCGCTGGTAGCCGTACGCGCTCCACCACGCGTAGCTGAACGCGAAGCGCGTGGTGGAGTAGGTCGAGTTGAGCAGCTGCACTTCGCCTTCCTCGTCACTCGTCTGCGTCAGCAGCACGCCGAGCTGGTCATCGCACGTGAATGGGCGGCAGCGCACCGAGACTTTGATGCTCACGCTCATGATGATGAAGAGGAAGACGACGGAACGAGAGACTGAGGGCGCGTGTACGACCCGTTGACGAAACGGCAGTTGGCAGCAGAGAGAGAGACCGACGAGCGCGACAGAACGAGCGAACGGGTCGCGTCTACCGATCGATCAACGCAACGGGCGACGTTTTTAGCTGCCACCAGTCGATGAAAGGCGTCGTGGCATAGCGAGAAAGATCAAGAGAGGGAGAGAGAGAACGAGATGGTCGACACCAGGCACGCATCCGTCGCAGCGGTGCCGGCGCTGGGAGGCGCCTCGTCTTCCTCTTCTTCTCGAGCGCATGGCAAGCTCTCGATCGTCACGTCAACGGATGCTGCAAACGCACAGCAGTCGCAACCATCAACGCCAGCGCCGCGCACGCCGCGTCGCGAGTCGAGGGATGTCCCACGAGCGCCACGACGGCATCCAGCGCGCGGTGGACAAAGCACCGCAATGACTGCGTCGTCGAGCAACCAGCAGCAGAGCTCGAGCGATGCGGCTGGAGCAGCAGCAGCCAACGTCAATGGAGCAGCGGCGGAGGACGCCAGGGCGGCGGACGGCGCAGCGGGTGGCGCGTCCTCGGGGTTTCTGGAGGCGGACGGCGGAGCGTCGACGCGACCGCTGCGGCGCTCGCGGCGCTGGATCGCGGTGCGCAAGGAGGTGCGCACGAACCCCGAGATCACCAAAGTCAGCGACCGCGTGCTGCACATTATCCAGTGCGTTTGTTTTCCGTGCTCTCGTAGACGGCGTTGGTCACTGAGGACGTGCGTCTGTGCGTGTGTCGGTGCTTAGAATGCTGCGCAAGCCGCCGGAAGACCGGCTTGAGAGCGACATCAAGGTGCTGTACGCGTGGCTCATGAGCCAGGAAAAGCTCAGCTCGCTGTTCACGACCATGTCCGAGGTCTCGGCCAAGAAGCTCTGCAAGGAGATGGAGTTCCTGCACCTCCAGGCCGGCGACGTCGTCGTGAACCAAGGCGACAAGGGCAACACGTGCTTTGTGCGTCGCGCACCATGTACACAATCTCCTCAACGAGGCATGACGACTGATGGACTGTACTTCCTCCGCTCGCTATAGATCCTCATCAGCGGCCTCGTGTCCGTCTACGTGCGCTCGCCCGACGACCAGAAGAAATACCATCGCATGGTGCGCGCCGCGGTCGACGGCGTGAACGTGCGGCGCATGGCGGAGCAGGGCGTGATCACGCTCGGCGCCAAGGTCGCGACGCTCACACCCGGCGCGACGTTCGGCGAGCTTTGCCTCATCGAGCCCGACTCGAAGCGCAGCGCGACGGTCATCGTGGACCCCGCAGCCCTCAACGCCAACTTTATCGTGCTCACGGCTGCGAGCTACCTGCGCATGACGCGGTCGCAGACGATTGAGGGCACGATCACGGACCACATTGCGTTCCTGCAGCACATGCTCGTCTTCCGCCGATGGACCAAAATGCGTGCGTACCGATCGTTTGGTGGATGAGAGAGAGAGAGAGAGAGAGAGAGGAGCTCATGAGGCGGTGTGTCGGTCGAGCAGAGCTCATGCACCTCGTCAACTCGATGAAGCTGCTCAGTGTTCCTGCAGGCGTACGTTGTCTCCCTCCATTCCTCTCCTTCTTTCTCGACTGACTGACGCGGTGCACCCAAGCAATACATTGCACACAAGGGCAGCGACGCCGAGTCGTTCTTCGTGATTCTCCGTGGCGACGCGCAGGAAAGCGTTAAGCTCACGCTGAACGAGCCGTCCGACACGAGGTGTGTCCCTCCACTTGCATTTCCATTGCTTTCTCTCTCTCTCATACTGGCTCCTCGTTCCTGCGTCCCAGCTCGACCGAGAACCGCAGCACTGTGCAGCACTGCATCACCGTTGAGCTCACGTTCCTCGGCAAGTTTGACGTCGCTGGCGAGTACCTCGCGGCCGAAAAGAAGGTCGTCACGTGCCCCGTCGACATTCGTGCCGTCACCGATACGGACTGCCTCGTGCTCAGCGTACGCACGCTCCATCCTCTTCCTCCTCCGTTTCTCTCGTCTTCACAGCGTTCTCTCACAATCTTCAACTCATACTGTGTGGCCAGCGCAAGCTCTTCAACCTGCACTTTGGCGGCAAAGACCTCAAGAAGCATGCCGCCCGAGCGCTCCGGCGGCTGCGTGTGATCGCGGAGCAGCGCGAGACGTGGCGCGAGACGCGCATCGCGCAGGCGCTGCGGTACCCGCAGTTCCGCGTGCCGATCACGCGCAAGCTCATGCGTCTGAGCGGCAACCAGTGCCTCATCTGTGGGCGCCACACGCACATCGCGGGCGACGAGCTCTGCATGGAGCTCGCGACGTACCACATGGAGGATGAGCGCAAGAAGAAGCAGCGCAGCGAGGAGGCATCGCGCGCCATGAGCCGCCACCGCATCAGCGTCTCGCCGCTGCACCAGCAGCAGCACGCGCAGCTCGCGGCGGCGGCCGCGGCGCTCGAAGCCAAGAAAGCCAAGTCCCGGTTGCCGTCGCTGCACGAGGGGCTCGATGACGACGACGAGGACGAAGAAGAGAACGAGGACGGGAACCAGGACGAGGACGACGATGGCGACGAGCGGAACGAGACGTCTCGACGCCGGCGACGACCAGCGCGACTGGGCCATCGGCTTGTACAGCGGCAGTGGAAGGCGGCCGAGCGAGCGGGTCTTCATGCACCTCCCGCGCCGTCGCTCGACCGCCGCCTTCAGTTGCAGCTGCAGTCGGCAGCGAGCAGCAGCGACCGCCGCGTGACGTCCATCACGCACGCGGTGCACGTCTCTCGACGGCGGCTGCTTGAGCGACAGCGCACCCGGGCGGAGCGGCGGCAGCACGAGAGTCTCGAGGACCAGATCCAGCGCATCCGCGCGTGCTGGCCATATCGCTGGCGAGAGCTCGACCCGCCGAGCGACGAAGACGACGACGACGATCTTGAGGGCTCTGCGGCGCGCGAGCTGCCGTCGTTCGAGCGACTCTACCGCAACCGTCCCCGGTCTCCAGCGCCGAGACCGTCAACTACAGCGGCGGCGTCCACGGCGGAAAGCAGTCGTTCTCGCGCGGTGACGGTCCGCACGGCACCAACACCCACGCGCCCTGCGTTGACGCCCAAGACGGCACGATAGATAGAGATCGAGATAGGCACAGAGAGACAGCAGGCAAGCAGAGGAGGAACGCACGCTCTTGACAAGGATGAAATGCGGGGGAAATAAATTGCAAACGACTCGGAGACTGAACAGGCGACGGACGGACGGAGGAACACACGGACGCAACGGACCGACCAGCGCTAGAAAGCCACTTCTTTGATCGTGACAGGCGCTGCTGTTCCTCCTCCTCCTGCTGCGACTGCTCCTGCCGCTGTCATACCGAATTGACTATCGCTGCTGGACGGGTACGCGAGCTCCTCGTCGTCCGTATCGTCGAGCGGCTGGCTGAGGTGGAGGTGGCTCGCGAGCGGCACCCCACCACGCCTTGCGTACGCGCGGAAGTGCATCAAATCTTCCTGGTAGTCCTCCGACGTCATGTACTGCGTCACAGTCTTTCCGAGCACTAGCAGCACGTCGACAGCCTTCTGATCGATCGCGTCGCGAGGGTATCGGTCAGCGACGCATAGGTCGCCGATGACGTCGCCATCGAGAATGAGCGGAATGCCCACGAAGAACTGTAGCTTGGCCGCTGAGCGCTTTTCGCCGGCGATACGCTTGTCGGCTGACACGTCCAGCACGATGCACGGCTTGCCGCGGCTCGCGATACGGCGGAACGTCGGCAGCGATCGCGGGAGGTCCGGGTGGTGCACGCCGCCGAGGTAGTTGACGAGCTCGAAGTCGTCCGTGCGGATACCAGCCATCGCGCAGCCGAGCGTCTGCATCGCAAGCATGCAGATCTCCTCGAAGTCGTCATTGAAGTAGTGCGTGCGCTTGTCGATCTTCAGTCGCCCAGACGACGGCGCCGCGTGCAGGTGGTGACCGCTGGAGACGTCCATGACGGGGACGTGCACGGAGGACGGAGCCGCCGTCGACGCCATCGTCAGCGTCGAGCCGATGGACGAGCCGTGCGTCCGCGGGGAGTAGCCAGCAGCAACGGAACTGCCAGTGTCCAGGTCACCGAACGACGAGATCGAGCCGGAGCCGGACGTGGAGGTCGACATCTTGTTGTAGAGTGACTGCTTGAATGACTGCAGCGAGTGCAGTGAGGAGCTCGTGGGTTCGTCCTTCTCGTCGCCCGAGCGGTGCGAGTCGTCTGAACTCGTGGATGTGCCCGAGGAGTTGGAGACTACGCTGAGCGTGATGTTCTTGAAGTTGGGCATCGACATGGGCGCCTGGTGTGCATACGGGGACGACGTTGCGGTCGTGTTCAGCGAGGACGTTGAGTGGAACGACGCCACCGGACTGTAGTGAAATGTGTCCTTCTGGTTGTTGCCCTGCGATGTTGGTGCGAGGTCCGTCGTGCTCGACTTGCTGAGGCACTGCTTGCAGGCACGAATCTTGGAAGGCAACGGATCACCGTCGCTGTTGTTGCTACGCGTGGCAACTGTCTTGACAACCGAGCACGCCGCACAAACGACCTCACCGCAGACACGGCAGTGGTGCCGACGCTTGAGCACAGTGAAGCTCTGCATACAGAGGAAGCAGTTGGAGCGCTCCTTGTCGGAGACCCACTCTTTCTTGTCTGCGAGCGTCTCGGGCTGGAAGAGCAGGTGCTGTACCGTGCGCTGAAGACCGGCGAGATCGTGCGCGAGGCGCATGGAAAGTGACTTGACACCCGAGCTCACGCTGTTGCTGCCGCGAGCCTTGCGCATCGACACAGTCATCGTGACGGACAAAATACCCTCCTCGGGCGTCGGGCACACAACGATGGAGCTGGGCTCGAACACCGTGAGGCTATAGGCCTCGGGGCGCGACCGGATGCCGTAGCGCGCGCCGACGCCGTCGTAGCTGACAAACTTGAGCACACCGACGTTGCCATGCTGCGGGTGCTGCCGCCGCAGCGTGCAGTACTCGCGCACGCAGAACTCCTTGCCGCGTCCGATGGTCTTTTTGCCGGTCCCGAGCGCGACCCACTTGAGCGCCATCGACTCGGCGTCGCGGTTGCCCGTCATATGCGCGTGCAGCACCTCGCTGTCGAGGAAGACGCGCGAGTGGAAGCGCTTGCAGAGCGCGCGGTACGTCGCCGAATCTGGCGAGCGCAGGCACTCGAGCACGTTGCTGACGGTGCCCGTGACGCGCGCGACGGCGCGCACCGAGAAGCTGAGCTTCTCGTTGTTCTTGCAGTGCAGGTAGATGACCGTGGCGTCCTTCTTGGCCTCGAGCGACCAGACGCTCAGGTCGAGCGCGTCGCGAATGGTCTCGTCGACCTCGGCGCGCTCTGCCTCGTACCAGGCGTCGAGATCGACGTCCGTGGGCCAGCCCGCGGCGTGTGCGGAGGCCGTCATATTGACGCCGGCGGTCAGTGAGGAGCTACTCGAGTCCGAGGAACGGCGGCCGCGGTCTGCCGGCGGCGGGTAGAGCTCGACGCTGGCGCTCATGAATCTCTCGTGACGGGGGGCCTCTGTATATAGAACACCACACATCACCCGTCGCCAAAGTCAGTACGCAGTCAGCTTGAGGCGTGCATGCATGCGCTAAGAGCTGGCATGCCGGCAATAGCCATGTACAGTCGAGCGTACCGATCTTTCAGACCAGATGGGAGCACCGCGATGACTGGATCCGGGGAACGTTGGAGATGCCGAGGGTGTTGGCGCAGTCGTTGGAGTTGGCGCGGTTGTTGGATTGACCGATGACGATCGGACGAGATCAACCAACGTTGGATCCAACAAGGCGATTGCCACAAGCGATGGACGTCGAGAGATAGACCACGACGATCCGATGACGGCGGTCACTAGCGGTCCGCGCGGAAGAAGGTGCTCGCTCGAGATGGCAGCGAGTCGATGGGAAGTAAGGCTTTGTCCGTGCCGCGTGCCTGCTTGCCTGCCTTCCTTGTCTTGCTTCACAGATCGCAGTCTTGCGCTCACATAAAGACAGCGAGCGAGCGAGAGAGAGAGCAAGCCCAAAGCATCGCTCCTGTTGGAGGAGTCGAAGCCCTCGGATGACCCCTTGCCCTACCTGCTCACAAGGTGAGTACATGGGGGGTAGGTCACTCGTGACTCTCCACTGGCAACTGGAAACCTGAAACTGTCAAACGGCCGCATCTGATTGGCTGCTTCGCAGTGTGCGGAGTCACCTCCACCAATCAGCTGTTCCGTCTGCGTCTGGCACCTGAGTCTGATGCAAAGGTGACTCAGCCGGCGGCGCACTGTTCTCACCACGTTCGAGCTGCGTTCTCGGCGCCCGCAGTCGCTCTCGTGTGCTTTGGTTGTTCTTCTTTGGTTATCAGAGGTGGAATGAAAGGCGCCGCACTGTGGAAGGAATGCATGGGAAGCCTTGCGGAGAAACCTCCGATCGCTTCTGCACAGCACGCGGTCTCTATTCCTGGCCCTGATCACTAGCTTCATCGCGATTTCTGCGCGGCGCCAAGCAGACTCCATCGCTGCAGCTGTCGATCAGGTGCTCTCTTGGTTCAACCAATGGCCCTCACGCTGGCGTTCGTTCGTTCTCCAGTCGGGTCGCGCCGTGCAGGGTGTCTTTGTGACGGCAGCATGTACTGATATAACACCTCGTTTTCGTCACCACTTCAACCTGACCGGAACGCGACTGGCGCGCGTCGAGCTGTCCGCATGATGGAAGGCTTTGTCGCCATGAGCGATCAGGATCCAATCCATGGAGCGTCGACGCAACTCCCTCTCGTAGAAGCGTCGGGCCAGACAGAGACAGACCGACGCGAGCCAGCACACTCACCGCTGGATAGATGGATAGATTGATAGGTGGAATGCGATCCATGGGGGGACCTCTGCCACCCATCTACACGTGACGTGCATCAAGCGAGAGTCCATGCCACCACGCTACACCACTCGCAGAAGGATGACTCGTGGAGAAGCGAGGGCGCTGTAACAGTCTCTCTCTCTCTCTCTCCCTCATCTTTCGCAGGACGTACAGTACGAACCAAAGCGAATGCGTCATTCCAGACGTCGCCACGCATGGATGAGTTGACTCGGCGGCACCACACCGCACCGCGTGCTCCGAGTTAAGTACGTTCTCAGTTCTGGTTGAAGTTCCGACCGGCGCCTTCTCACCATCGGAACGTTCGCTCCACCAGTCCCCTCCTCCCGACGATTGACGCCGCCAAAGCGTCTCGTTGCCTCTCCCTGCCTCGATCCCTCGCTCGCTGTCTCCTTCCCTGGCACCAGACCATGATCGCCTCGCGCCTCTGGCAGCGCCACGCTGCAGCTCGGGCGACGCCCGTTCCACTGACGCGATCGCTCTCGTCTCTTTCCGCGGCCCCTCGTCCGCGTCCATCGACACCTTCGCCGCGCTTTCCCGACGAGTACGAGCACGCCAAGATCGTATCATCCTCCATTCCGGGCCCTCAGTCCAAGCAGCTCATCGAGCGCCTCGGAGCGTTGCAGAACAATGCGACCATCAACTTCTTTGCCGACTACGCCGCGAGTCGAGGCAACTACCTCGTGGACGTCGACGGGAACCGGTTCCTCGATGTCTACGGCCAGATCGCGTCGCTTCCAGTCGGGTACAACCACCCTGCAGTGCTTCGCGCGTTCCAGGACCCGAACAACATGGCACTACTGGCTCAGCGACCGTGCCTTGGCCTCTTCCCGCCTGCCGACTGGGTCGACCGCATCGAGCGCACGCTCAAGCGCGTGCAGCCCGCGGGTCTCGACGATGTCAACACGCTCATGTGCGGGTCGTGCTCGAACGAGAACGCCTACAAAGCCGTCTTCATTTGGCATCAGACGCGGCTGCGGGGCGGACTGCCACCGTCTCCGTTCGACCTCGAGTCCTCCATGACCCACAAACTGCCGGGCACGCCGCATCTCAGTATCCTCTCGTTCCAAGGCGGCTTCCACGGTCGCCTCCTGGGCTGTCTGTCCACGACGCATTCCAAGCCGATCCACAAGGTCGACATTCCCGCGTTCGACTGGCCCGTAGCCTCCTTTCCACGACTGCGATACCCGTTGGACGCGCATCAGGCTGCGAACGAGGCGGAAGAGGCTCGTTGCCTCGACGAGGTCGAGCGCCTGCTGCGAGAGAACCACCGCGCGGCGGACGGCTCGCCGACTAGCCCGTCCCGCATCGCTGGCATGGTCGTGGAGCCCATTCAAGCGGAAGGCGGCGACCACCACGCGAGTCCAGCGTTTTTCCGAGCACTGCGCGGGTTGGCCACCGAGTTTGGGGTCGCATTCATCGTCGACGAAGTGCAAACCGGCGGCGGCAGCACCGGGACGTTCTGGGCGCACGAACACTGGGACCTCGCGGATCCGCCTGACATCGTCACGTTCTCCAAGAAGCTGCAGACCGGCGGGTACTTCGCCAAGCCCGAGTTCCGGTTGCACGAGGGCTATCGCATCTTCAACACGTGGATGGGCGATCCATCGAAGATGATCTCGCTCGAGGCGTTCCTCGACGTCATGGACCAGCACCAACTGCTCGAGAACACACGCGTCACGGGGAGCTATCTTCACCAGGGTCTCGAAGACCTCTCGACCAAGTTCCCTGCGCTCGTGCAAAACGTGCGTGGTCAGGGAACGTACCTCGCATTCGATCTGCCGACGGAGGCGCAGCGCAACGACATGGTGGCGATCCTCAAGACGCTCGGCGTCGCGTCTGGCGGGTGTGGGACGACGTCAATTCGCTTCCGTCCTGCGCTGATCTTCCAGCCTCGTCACGCGGACGAGTGTCTAGAGCGGCTCGACCACGCGTGCCAGAAGCTGCTTGACAGTCTCCCTCGTTGATCACCCACCGAGGGAGAGAGATGTCCATCCGAGTCGAGATGAAATGCAAGTTCATTTACGATGGCTCTAAAAATCCATTCTACACTGCAAACTGGGCGGCTACTTCTTGGCCTTGAGCAGCTTGTACGACTCCAGGCGCGAGGATGACAGGCCCGTCGCAGCATAGTCGTTCTTGGGCTGCGTCTTCTTCTTGCTGCGACGGTTCTTCTTCTTCGCTGGCTCGTTCTGCGACTCATCGTCCTTCTCGGCCTGGACCTGTGTCTCCGCTTCGGCGTCTGTCTCCTTCGGCTCCGTCGACTCGGTCGATTGCTTGTTCTTCTTGTTGCGCTTGCGCTTCTTCGTCGGCTGCGCGTCCTCAGTCGCCTCCGCCTCCTTCTGCTGTTCATCCTCATTCGCAACCTGCTTCGACTTCTTCTTCTTGTTGCGGCTGTTCTTCTTTGCGAGCTCCTTCTCTTCCGCGTGCTTCTCCTGCAGTGACTTCTTGAACTGCTTGATCTTGCGGCGGTTCACCGCGTACTCCTCCTCGCGGTACGGCGCCAGTCGCTTTAGCGACACGAGCTGCTTCAGCTCCTTGTCGTCGGCGGCCATGATCTCATCCGCAGTGAGACCGAAGTCGTTCTTCGCGACCTGTCGGTACTTGAAGCGACACTTGATGTCGCCAATCAGGTCCTCGTAGTCGAGGCCATAGAGCTCGTCGAGGTATTTCTCCTTCGCACGCTGCAACTCCTCGGGGGTCATGTTCTGCCACTTCATCTCGTTGTCTTCATCGTCGTCGTCATCGACGGGTTCATCGTGCTCCTGAGCGTCCTCCATCTCATCGTCGTCATCTTGAGCTGCCTCGTTCTGTTCATCTTCTTCCACATCTTCCGCAGCTTCGTCCGCATCCTCCATTGCCGTCTCCTCCTCTGCTTCCTCCTCGTCCTCGTCATCGACCGGGAGTCCCGCGAACAGCGCCTTGTCCTCCTCTTCATCCCACGTCGGCTTCTCCATCGGGTCCTCCTCGTTGTAGTACTCCTCATCGAAGACCTGCTGCATCCGACGGTCGTACTCCTCCGGGTCAAACTCACCCTCGAGATCCTTCGACAGCGCCTGCAGCCGCTCTTCCTCGGTGCTCGTCTTGCCCATGAGCTTGGCAATCTTTTCGAGCTTGCTCTGGATCTCCGCCTGCTTCAGGTTCTTCAGACGCTTGAGTTCCTCCTCCTTCTTCAGTCGCTCCAGCGCCTTGCGCTCCTTGCGTTCCTCACGCTTGCGCTTTCGCGAGTCGTCCTTTCGTCGCATGCTGTCTTCGATCTGACGCGAGTACGTCTGGATCACGCTGCTGCCCTCCTCTTCGTATCGGAAGTTGTATGAGTGTTCAAACTGCTCCATCTTCTCCAGTTCCTCGGCATCCTCATCATCCTCCTTCACGATATCTTCGTAATGAGGGATAACGTTCTTCTTCTCCTTCCATCCTCCAGAGCTCAGGTAGTTTTCAAGGAATGCCTCGGGGTCCAGCTCGTCCTTCTTCAGCTTTGAACCGTACTTGGTCTTGAACTGCTCAAAGTCCTTTTCATCGGCCTGTTCCTCTGCGTCCGTCTTCTTGCGAATCGAGAAGAGACCGCCCTCGAGGTCGCTGTCATCATCGCCATCCTCATCCTCGTCGTCCGACGCCACCTCCTTCTCCGCCTGCTGCATCGACTTGAGAATGTCCTTCCTCAGCTGCTGCTGCTCCTCCTGGTAGGTCATGACCCGCTCTCCGTCATCGTTGTCATCGTCGTCTTCGTCACTGCCGACGTCACCGGCCATCACATGCTGGCGAACCAGGTCCTTGTAGTACACAGGCGCGTCCTGCTTCTTCTTGGTCTTGTCCTTGGCTTTGCCCTTGGAGGCAGCGAGCTTTCCGTCCTCTTCCTCGGAATCCGACGCGCTGTCGTCGCTGTCGTCGTCGCGCGGCTTGAAGAACGACACGCCCTGCTCGTAAATGATCGGGTCTCGCTTGCGAATGAGCTCGAGCGTCTTCTTGATGTCGGCGTCAAGCGCGGGCGTGAGCTCCTCGCCGTCCTCATCCTCGGACTCCGAGTCAGACTCGTCGTCGTCCGAGTTGCCGTACTTCTCCAGTCGCGTGAGCTCTTCCTTGCGCTTGCGCTCCAAGTAGCTCTTGGCGAACTTCTCGTTCACCTTGAGCTCCTGGATGTCATCGTCTGAGCCATCATCGATCATGACCTTGGTCGAAGGCTCGCTGCTGCTGGGCGTCGACACCTCTGCGTCATCCTTCGGCTGCTGCTGCTGCTTGGCGCCCGCGTGCGCCGCCTTCTTGCTTCGCTTGCCCGCCATCGCCATTTTGCCAATCCAAAATGCACGCGATGGCCAACCAACACTTTGTCCTTTGAAGTCACCAATCACAGTGAGTGCGAACTTAGCAAGTTAAGGTGGTCCACACTCGTTCGAATGCCATGTTGCACGAATGGCGCGACATCACTTCCGCTCTTCCCGCCAACTTTGGAGGCTGTTGGGGTCGCCCACCAACAGGGGTAGGGCATTCTGAGTTTTGCGTGGCTCTGGGTTTTTCTCGAAGGAAGAAGGAAGGAACGCACGTGTTGGTGTGTTGTTCTTCTCCGTGGACGTCAAAGCGGCGACCGGAGTGTAACCGCAGCCCATGGGGGTACGTCTCTCTCTCCACGTTCATGACCAGCGTCTTGAGGGTGCAGCTCCACGACAGCCACCTTCCATGAGCGGCACAATGATCTGACTACAGACTGTAGTAACCGCGTTGGACCCTGTCGCTGCTTCGGTGGCTGGTGGCTGTTTTGACCCTCGGGGGGGGTACACAAGCTTGTCCACATGGTTACTGTTGACGCTGTGTAGCCTGTCCTGTCTCGGGGGTTGTTCTCAGCGATGTGGTCCACGCCACCGCGGAGCTCCTCAATCACTGGATGGAGCGACATTCGTCGGCGCCTTGCCCTGCTCTGGCGCTCCGTCGTTGTTCGCGGCCGCCGCTTGCCTGAGCCCTGGCTGTCTGCCTGCCTGCCGACAACGCCGCCGCCGCTGCTGCCGTGCACTGCCTTGCCCGTTGCCTCGCCGGCCGGACAGCCCTCCTCGCCACAGCGCCATCGACCGCACTCGGTCCTGCCTTCGCGACGCTTGAGCCTGCCGAGCCTCGATTGACACATCGCGGTCCTGGTCTCTGCTGCTCGCGCCGTGAATGCGCCCAGTGTCAACCACCGCCAATCTTTAGTCGTGCATTGTCACCCGTGTCCAGCAATCGCGCGACGTGCCGACAGAGCAGCGCCGCGCCATCACGATGACGACGGAGACCAAGGAAAGCGAGGAGCGCGGGCGCGCCATCGTGCAGACGCTGGCAGCCGTCGTCGAGTCCATGGTGCTCCGAAGCGAGACGGTGCCCATGTCGTACTACCCGCGCACCAAGTTCGAGGCCTTCCGCGCACCGGGGATCTCGATCCGCGACTACCTGCTGCGCATCCACAAGTACGCGTCGTGCAGTCCCGAGTGCTTCGTGCTTGCGCTGGTCTACATCGATCGGTTGCATCAGCTGCAGAACTTTGTGCTCACGGAGCTCAACGTGCACCGCGTGGTCATCACGAGCGTCGTGCTGGCCGCCAAGTTCTTCGACGACCACTACTTCAACAACGCCTACTACGCCAAGGTTGGCGGCGTGCCGTGCTCCGAGATGAACGAGCTCGAGGTCGAGTACCTGTTGCTCATCAACTTCAGCCTCCACGTCTGCACAGACACGTACACGCACTACTACAACGAGCTCGCGAACCACTACATCTTCACGAGTGTGCGAAGTGCGACGCTGCCGGTGCACGCCAACCACGAGCAGCGGCTGCACCACTACGTCACCATGGATCCCGACCGAGAAGGACAGCTCATGTACGTCACGGACGTAGTCACAGTGCAACGGCCACGGCACGACGAGTACGGCTACGACGACGAGTATCCAGCGGAGGAGCGAGCAGCCGTTGCGCCTGCGTACTATCAGCACTCTACACCTGCTATTGCGACCCAGACCTACCAGCAGCCAGTACCCGCGTATCGCCCCGACTCCAGCCAAGTAGCAGCGTACCATCAGCACCCTCCACCGCAGCACCCGCACCCGTCGGTGTATCCGTACGAGCGGAGTTACGTTGACAGTCGAGGGGAGTACGATGCTCAGTCTGGAGCCGTGGCTGCAGGGACATACTATGCCAAGCATGCCAGTGGGCCGACAGCAGCAACAGTACCACAGGGGGGCTCAGCCGTGAACGGCATCGTGTACGGCGGCAATACGAGTCGCACATCGGGACAGAAGCGGCGTCAGTCTGTGGCATTAGGCGTGAATGCCTAGACGCCGCTTCCGTGTTTCCCTCTCCTCTTGTGCACATAGCAGCCGTGGATGTAAGCAAGCGTCCGCGTAGTAGCCCATCGAATAGTGTTTCCAATAGCGATAGTGTGACGTCGTCCTCGAGATGGCGGTGACGACGTCGAGCCAGGCAGGCCGTCCGCGATTAACAAGCGCGAGCAGATCCCACCAACAAAACCAACAAAAAGCACGTGGTTTCTTCCTTCACATTACGCGGGTCCTCCTCTATCACTTGCGTCTCCAGAACGTGCCATCCGAGACGCCCCACTGGTACTTGCGCGCGTGTTCCCGGATCATGAACGGGTAGTCCTCGCGCTTCACCAGCTCGAAATGAGGCTCGAGCAGCTTGGCGACGACGTCAAAGCTCTGCACTGGCTGTCCGTCCTTATCGACGACGCCACCGATCCATTTCTCCTTCGCAGTGTACTCTTCAAGCCACGAGTATGGCGAGATGAGAGCGAAGATGCCGCCAGGAGCCACGAAATCATTGATCTCAGTGAGGAACTTGTGCGGTTCGGGCAGTCGACACAGCAGGTTGGAGGCAAAAACGGCGTCGAATTGGCCTGTTGCAGCCATTCCACCGGCACCGTTAGCATCGGAGGACAGTAGAGCTCCTCAAAAACACGAGAGACGCACCCAGAGAAGGAGACAAATTGCAAGCGTCTCCCTGTCGGAAGCTCGTACGCTCTGGCCGCGCGCCTTGTGGCAGTCGCGCCACGCGCGACTCGCGCACGTCACCTTGGATCTGCGCATCGTACGGCATTTCCTTGAGCTCCTTCATCTTGGTCGCCGCATCTGCGAAATGGTGGGAGAAGTCGATGCCAACGGCCTGCAGAAACACAACCACGCCATCGCTCCGTTAGCGCTGTGAAAAGATACAAACGATGAAACGGTGACAAACCTCATCAAAGTGCTTGCTCAGTTCGAACGTCGCACGTCCCACAGCGCAGCCAATGTCCAGTGCTCGGCGACGTTGACCTGCGGGTACGAGCTTCACGCATTCATCAACTGTCTTGGGCAAAAAGTTGAGCGCATCCTGCGGAGCGAAGCGGTAGGGTGCGACATCGCGTGGCTCGCCTGCAGACGAATGGCAGCTGTCAGGAGATGCTTTCGTGCAGAGGTTGAGGCTAATCAACGCACCAAAATGGAACTGGAGGTACTCGTTGACGGCGCGTTCCGACTCATAGACTACGGATCCGCTGGCAGTGGTGCTGCGCACGGTGGCGGCGGCCGCCTGCTTCATGAGCTGAGTGCTGCTGCGCATTGGGAGCGGGCTTGTCGGTCTCAGAGAAAGTAGATGACGGAATGGATCGGACGGAGCGACGCAGCGCTGAGCTTCTCGTGTTGAATGATCACGTTGCAGCGTCCAGATGGATCTGCAACCCAGACAGCGGCGACGTACCACGGTGGACGTTTTAATACATCCAATCAATCGTACTTTGTGGAGACATTCACAGTACCTTTTCAAAAACGGAACATCACGATGTGACACACGAGGTTAAACTCGGGAGGCTGAGTTGGCGAGGTTTTGGGTCGTCTTTTCTGGTCGGGTGTGGGTTTGCAGCTGGTGCTCCCTCCCCTCCGCGCCCGCCCGCGTTTCGTGGGGGGAGGGAAGGAGAGCGAGAGAGGAGAGAGGAGAGAGAGAGAGAGAGCGAGCGCTGACTGCACTGTCGCCAGCAAAGCACGTCGCTCGTACTTAATCGCGAAGTGCATACAAACGCTCAGCGTGGAGTGGGTTTTTTCTCGCTCGACTTTCCACCTCCTCCCTCCCCCCTTTGGAGGAAGAGCAAGCCTTCGAGTGTGAGAGCACTGCACTGCACGCGGTTCAGCGACAGCGGCGGCAGGAACAGCGGACCCCCACGCACCCCACCCACCCCACCCCACCCCAGCCCAACCGGACGACCGCCCCTCGACACGGAGGAGGCAGCGGAGCGGAGGAGGACACCCCACCCCACCCCGATCAGGTAGACGCACTCGGCGCGCGGAGGGAACACGACCCCACCCCAAGCCTGTGGCTGATCGACGACTGACAGACGCGAGGAGGTGCGTGAATGACGACGGAAGAAGCTGGCGATGCGAGGCATTCGCGTGCTGGAAATGAGAAGGAAGAGAGGACTTGGAGGGGGAGCCAGCCGTCGATAGCGCTGTGCACGCAGAATTGCCTCTCTGTCGGCCTGCAAGTGCCCTGCCATGGGAGCCCTGTCGCCTTGCGATAGAGACAGTGTGTTTCAGGTGAACGTTGCACGGCTACCTATCTGCGTGCGCCCCTCCAGGCTCTTTCCTCTCGATCCAGATGCACGCGGCCCATCGCTCGCTCTTTCGTGGCGTACGGAAGGTCTCGTCTCGGATGTCTAATGCGTTCCGTTGGTGTCTCCTCGTAGGACTCATTCCATTCTCTCTTTCACCTACACTTTTCTTCGAGAAACATCAAGATGTCGCACCAACGTGAGAGCTCACTGGAGCTGCGTGTCGGCAAGAAGTTCCGCCTCGGCCGCAAGATCGGCAGCGGCTCGTTCGGTGATATCTACCTCGGCACCAACATGACGTCGGGCGAGGAGGTCGCCATTAAGCTTGAGTCGGTCAAGAGCAAGCACCCGCAGCTCCTGTACGAGTCCAAGATCTATAAGATTCTGGCAGGAGGATGTACGTGTCGTGATGTGCTGTGCACGCCCCGCTGGATGGTGATGGTGTGCAGGAACTGACGCAGTTGCTGTTATGGCAGTGGGCATTCCGAACTTGCGATGGTTTGGCGTGGAAGGCGAGTACAATGTGATGGTGATTGATCTGCTTGGACCGTCGCTCGAGGATCTCTTCAACTACTGTGGTCGCCGCTTCCAGCTCAAGACGGTGCTCATGATTGCCGACCAGTTGCTCTGCCGCCTCGAGTACTGCCACTCGAAGAACTTTATCCATCGTGATGTCAAGCCCGACAACTTCCTCATCGGCCTCGGCAAGCGCGCGCAGATTTGCCACGTCATCGATTTCGGTCTGGCCAAGAAGTATCGCGATCCGAAGACGCACCAGCACATTCCGTATCGGGAGAATAAAAATCTGACTGGTACGGCCCGTTACGCGTCGATCAACACGCACGTCGGCATCGAGCAGAGTCGCCGCGATGACCTCGAGTCGCTTGGCTACGTCTTCATGTACTTCATCCGTGGCAGCCTGCCGTGGCAGGGCCTCAAGGCGAACACAAAGAAGCAGAAGTACGAGAAGATCATGGAGAAGAAGATGAACACGCCGATCGAGGTGCTCTGCAAGGGATACCCGGCCGAGTTCCGCGCGTACTTCGAGTACTGCCGTGCGCTTCGTTTCGACGACAAACCAGACTATGCGTACCTGAAGCGTCTGTTCAAGGAGCTCTTCTTCCGCAAGGGTTTCCAGTTCGATGCCATGTTCGACTGGACGGTTCTGAATTTGGTACGTTGTGTGTGTGAACAGACTTGGCCTGTGATTCGTTTTCAGGTCATTAACATGTCATGTGCGTTGCGTTTGCAGCGAAGCGGGCGACGAGAGCGTGGCGCGAGCGGTGACACTGGCGAGCGCAGCGCCCGCGTGGACTCGCGCCAGGATGTTGCGCGTGACCCACGCGCAGTCGCATCCCAAGGCCGCGTGTACGTGCGCGAAGAGTCGAAGGAGGGCGAGCAGCAGCAGCAGCTTCAGGCCCAGGCGTCATACCGCTCGGGTGTGCGCGCCGGTGACCGACTGGTCGCGGACCCTGGATACCCTGCACCTCGCGTTGCAACAGCGACGAGCCGTGACGGCCTGGGGGTCGATCCGAACCCCTTGAGCCGACAGCGTTACTAAGCTGCAGCTCTCGCGACGCCGCTGTGAAGATTGCCACCGTCTCCCCCCACGATCTTGCCAAGTAAAGGAAAAAAGTTAGAAAGAAGGCCGATGGCATGAGTCCCCGGATCCGTGTTTCCAAGTGAGTCGAAGCCAAGAAGGCGAGAATGCCAAGTCGCTGAGGAAGGAAGGAAAGATGACACAGACAAATGGCAGGATCTTTCGGGGGCAGAAGATCGGTGGCACGTGCCTCCAGTTGGTAGCAGCGAGAGCGAAGCGAATGGTGTGCTCGAGATTATCAAGACGGCGAACGCTGGTGGACTGAAGACCATCCATCAGCAGGCAGCTCGTTGGTGATTTTTGTGGTATCCGTCGCTTTGCGATTGATGAATCCTCTTTTCTTTCATTCTAGCGACTTCGTATTCTTCGCTTTCTTCGCAATTCCTCTGCTTTGTGTCTCATAATACAACGACGAACTCCAATGCGATTGTCCCCGTATAGCTAGCTGGCTATGCTCGTTCGCTAGGCTGCTGGCCTCCTGTGCGACGGCGTGGAGGGCGCGGGATGAGATCGACGTCGATGGAATCGGCGGCATTGCGTCGACGGATGCGACGGTAGAACGACTCGAACGTGCGGGGCATCAGGATCTTGTCATTCGGGTCTTCGAGGTACGACCCGAGGCTGTAGATTGGGATTCCCATGTCCTGGACTCCCTGTAGCCGAATTAGATGGCGGTAGACGCTCGAGTGGACCGAGTGCTCTCGTGCCGTCTTCATGTCGAACACGAACGGGTCTAGATATTGTTGGAAGATGTCGATTTCGTTCTTGATTGTGTTGAACCGAATGATCTCCTTCTCGGCTGCGACGTGGTTGTCTGCGAGCTGCTTGATGCCCATCTCGAGGGCGTCCTGGTGCAGGCGTCGGGCCTGTGTGTTGGTCATCCGAGTCTGTTGCTGTTGAACACGAAAGAGATGAGCTGTCTGCCTCACCGTGTTAAACCCACAGCCTGATGTCGGACAAACCATCGCTGCCGTCTGTGCAACCAGCGCGTCGTAAGCTCGAACAACAGGGGATGCATCCCGAGGAGTCACGCTTGTTGGAAGGCTCGGTTTGCCCTTGGGGATTGCTCTACGCAGTGGTCTTTGGTTTTTGCTCGCGATGGGCAGGAGCGGAAGGAACCGCTCCGATTGCTTTGCTTTGAGCAGAGGAGCACGACCGGATGGCGCATGCGTCAGTCCAAGCGGCTCGCTCACACCGTCCTTCCACGGCTCTGGGGTCCCATGCTACGATGACAGGAGTCACACACTTGAGCAGATTGCAAGTCAGCCAACAAAGCGACACAAGGAGATCTTACGTCGAGGTGCGCGAGGTCTTCATCGAGGCTTCCCGCGCCGTCGTCATCGTCACTGCTGCGACGTTCTCCGAGCGAGTGATCCCACATCCATACAATGATTGAAAGGGCTCTGACGATGACAACACTTCCATGAGAGGGCGAGTCGTCTTGGCATAAATAGATCTTTAGTGTATTTGTCAATCAAGCCCTGGAGAATCCTCTAGTCCGAGATCGATCAATCGGGTCAACGCATCTCGATGGCGTCGATGCATCGCATGTCGCCTCGCTCACGAGCTCATCTTGTACTCCTTCGTGCTCAGCACCTTGTGCCCACACATCGCGCAGATGCCTGTCCCGTTTACGAGGAGCAATCACAGCGATAATCACGAGGGTCAATCCATCAGTCGAGGCTCAGAAGAAACCAGCGACATCCCACCTTTCTTGTACGCGCACTGATTGCAGTAGTACGCCTTCTGTGCGACCTTGGACTTGCAGATCTTGCACGCTCGCACCAGTGGCGTGAATCTGCAGTAGGACGCCGATCCATCAGGCGTCAGCTAGGAGGTTCGGACTCCTGCCTGCTTCCATCCGACTCACCTGCTGGAGCGATGCCGTTTCTCGACGATGCGGTTCGTCGCGACCGCGCGGCCGCCGTCCTTGCCGCCCGTGGTATTCCGCGCTCCCTCCGTCCATTTGTCGGGCACCACGAGCTTCGAGAGCTTCTCCTCGCACTTGTCGCACACCATCGCAGACACTGGTGAGACGCTCAATCGAATGATGGACCGCTTCACGGGGAGACACAACGAGTTTCGGATGTTGGAAAAACCTGGGTTAAGCAGGTTCAAATAGGAGAGACAGAGGAAAAAAAAACGATTTTTTGTGCATGTTCAAAAATGCAAAGAGGAAGGAAGAAGCATGAGATCGCTATCGCACGGCGCGTCTACAGATCATCCATATCAACTTCCGCAGTGGCCTGAGAGCGGATAGGAACGTAGGCTTCGACGGATCGGCCAGCGCCAGCTTCAGCCTCCTTCTGTGTGTACTGCTTCTGAGCCACATCCTTCAGTCTGCAAGGCAGACATCATTATTCAGGTCATTAATACATGGACTTGTTCCACAATCGCTTCATGATTCACAAAGTATATCATACCGTCGCTTGTGGACCTTGGTCTTGAGGTGGACATCGCGCGTCTTCTCGTCAACGAAATGGCGACCGCAAGGCGTGCAGTAGAATTGACCGAGACTGAGAGAGTTCCAGTTGCGGTAAGAAAACGGAAGACATCATTCAAAAGAAGCCAGCAACGAACCCAGGGAGATCCTCGTCGACCTCGAACTCCATCTTCTTGCCCGTCATCTTCTCAACCATCAAGTCATCCTGCGGAGTTGTGTCGTTGCCAATGCATGCACCATCTCTCTGAGTCGCTGCCTCCATCTACTTCCGCCTGCACAAACGCCTCAGCACGAACCTGAATCTGATCAATGTCGCGCGCACGGCACTTGGTCGAATGCCGGCGGCGGTACTGCTTGTTCTTGGAGTGCGCTCCCTTCTTCGGTCGAGACGGTCCGCCCATTTTCCTGCGTCGATGAGGTGCTTGTTGCTTGACGCTTCGTCAGTCAGCGAGTCAATGACATTGAGCAGATGCGAGACAACGATTGGCTAAAACACCTGAATTTGGTTGGTGCCTCACTCTCGGCGTTACGAACGTCTCGAAAAGACGTTACGAACAGATGTAGCCATTCTAGTACTGGAAGGATCGGGCGAGCAGCTCATGACGAATCGTGTCCTTGAGAGATTGAAAGATCGTCGGGAACGCCATGACGTCCCGTGGGTTAGAATCCACCCACAGCTTGTTGAACCGTGTGAAGATGTCACCTGTCAGATGAAGGTAATGAGTCCGAGTGATTTTGCCACGGCGAGCTCCTCAGAGAAGAGATACGCACAATAAATCTCGTGGATCCCGTCCGCTCCATCAACGATCGTCTCATCACGGCTGCCTCCGTGAAGGGGAGCGAAGCGATAGATCTTGACATCCAAAAGACGCTCGCGGATCAAGTCGACAATGAACCTGCACAGCACGAGACTCAGTATCGTAGTCGCAAGAGCAAAAGATAGAAAAAACTGACCCAGTGACGTTGATTCCAGTCACGGAGAACGGATACCAACGAGTCGGATGGTTGGACTCAACAAGTGCCCTGCATGCCAAACGTTGTAAGTGACCTATAAGTTCGTGTGACGTTCGCCGAACGTACGCTTGAGCCTCCACCGGATACTTGGACGTGAAGTACAGAAGCTGAACCAACGATAGGATTCCCATGCCTCGGAAGTCGGACATCGGATCCGTTCCTAGCGCCCAATCACATCAGCTACGGCACCATCGTTCATAAAGATATCGCAGCGGACCTTGAAATCCAATTTCGCCCCACTCCTTTGTAATGCGCCCTCCTGTGCGTCGCACATCTGGCTTCAAGTTCGACCACAGTTCTTCCAACATTGCCTGATGATGTGGCAACCACATCAGCTTCTGCACTGGAGAAGGCTGAATTGATCGTGCAAACTCACTTCATGTCGGGGGTTGCTTGATGAATACGCTTCATCCTTGAGTGCCAGTAAACGCATGTAAACTTGGTTCACGTAGTTGCATCGCTGAAGACACGATCGTAAGTTCTGAACGACGCTGCTCAGCAACACTCAGAGTTGTCAGCTCACAAGTAGGCATCGTATGAGTCATTCGTGAGTGACTCACTTGAGGTTATTGTCGTTGATGCGCGCATCATGGATCAATCCCTTCGCGACGACATCAGTCTGCCGACACAATATCGATCATCAGTCAACAGGCGCACAGACGATGGGCTGGTGCTGCGTCTTGTGTCATACATCAAAGCTCTCAAAGTCAAACACCACATTACACGTCGTCACGAGCGTCCCAGAGAGCGCCAGTGACGTCCGAAATCGAGTCGTCCGCTGCACTTCATCGACAGTTCCCGCCGCGGGCGTGCAGATCCGCTCAAGTTCGCTCTGTCCAAGCAGCACGCGCCCTGGCACCACCAAAGCTCAGTCTGCTGGATCCGCGCAATGTGCACAACGTTACTGCAACCTACAGAGTGTGATCTTGATCCAGCGCCACACTTGCGAGAAGAACGACTCGCTTGCCGCTGCTTGGCGACGCACATGCGCTGCCGACGTCATCCTGGTTGTGCTCGGCGAGAGAAAGATGCACAGTCAACGGCACACTGTATACCAGTGTATACCGTACCCCTCTCTGACCATCACTCTTATTGTACGATGTTAACTTTCAGAGGGACCGCATTCTCCAGAATTCAAATTGATGTCAACTTAATCGAGTCCGCGCGCGCCGATTCCGTCAGCGTTCCTTTTCGAGTGTTCGCTTGTTTGTTTCCCTTCCAACAAGCGACGCCGACTCCATCGTCCGACGCTCTCTCTCTCGCTCGCTCGCTCGCTCTCTGTATCGCTCCACTGACGCTCTGACGCAGCATGGATGCTGCCGTGGCATTGCTTCGTACCACACGTTCGTCTCTGTGTTCTTCAATACGCCGTCTTACCGTCTTCGTCCTCACTCTCGTTCCGATTTGTTTCCATTGCCACAGAAATTAAGAAGCGACTCGCCGGTGTAACGCAGTTGCTGGAGCTGCTTCGCGCGAACCGAGATGCGCTGACGCAAGATGCTGCGTTCCTCCCGACGCTGCTGCCCGATGTGCTGCCGTGTCTTCGAGACAACAACTTCAAGGTCGCCGCCACTGCGCTCGAGATTCTCGACATCGTGCTTTCCCGTGTGAACGCGTTCGATCCATCGGGCGCAACGGTTCGCAACTACTTCAAGGCTATCTGGAATAGTCTGATCGAACGCCTTGGCGACAGTAAGCTCCAAGTGCGCGAGAAAGCGGTCGATGTCGTCGTGCGGTTGGTGGAAGCCATCGGTGTCGCTGCAGTCTTCGACCGACTGCGGGTACGTGTCTGCATTCTGCATTCTATTGGTCTTGTGCGACCTTGTGTTCACACCGTCGAATGCTGTATCCTGTAGCCCTGTATCGGCCACAAAAACTGGCGCACAAGAGAGCAGACTATTCATGCGCTTTGGCGATGCATCGAGTCCCAAAAGATGGTCTCCACGATGAAGCACGACGTCCTTGACGACGCGGTGACACTACTTGAGGACTCCGCGAAAGAAGTCCGCGATGCAGCAATGCAAACGTTGGAGAGATTCTTTCAGCACCTGGGCCCTGCACTGATGGTATGTAACCCCTGTCGTGTGTCAGTGTGCAATGGAATCGCTAACATGGTAACGTTGTTGTAGTACGATCTCGAATCAAAAAATATCCGGTCTTCACACATGAAGACCCTCACAGAACGGTTTGGTGGATCACGGGTGAGTTAGAGTTCACTCCATTCTCTTGATGTGGGGTGCGCTATGGCTAACGAAAACGAACGCTCAGTTTGTTGCACCGACGATACCCGATGCGCCGCTCTCGTCCAATCAAGCCGAAGATGTACCGATGACTTCGACTGAGCGGTTTCTTTCCGCGCTAAGGAACAGGCAGTACCATTTTGATGACTCAACGGGCAGCAACGTGTCCGCGGATCGATCTCCATCCCAAGTCAGCAATGCCAGTACGCGTAGTTTTCCATCGGCGACAGACACATCTGTTATTTCAGGTCCAGGCTCTATTGGTTCCAGCATCGGTGAACGAGATGTGCAACGCGACATGACGAAGATTGGTGATGGTTTGAAATTGGAAAACGATTGGTCCGTCAGAGTCGAATCTCTGAAATCGCTGCAGCGCCTTGCACACAAGTGTAATGGCTCGCCGAATGCGGTTGCTGCGCTCTCTGTTGGCTTTCGAGGTGTTCGTGAAATTGTTTGCGAACAAGTGAGCGATCTTCGCTCCAGCGTTGCGAGAGAGGCGTGCCAAACACTTCAAACCCTGGCCAAGGTCATTCGAGATGATTTCAACTCACATGCTGAATACTGCATGGGTAACCTCTTGAAGGCGACGTATGTAACCATTCAAGTCATCTCTACTGCTGCCGATTCTTCGATTCGCGGTATCATCGAAAGCACATCAAATGGATACAACCGCGTGATCAATAAGTATGTGGTGCGCTGGTTTTCCTTGCATGGGTTTCCTGACCTAACCATTGTTTAGGTTTGTGGACGGTGCGAAGACAAGAAATCAAGTCCTTCGACACCACTGCACGATGTACTTGACTTTGACGTTGGAGCGCTGGAGTGCAGCGTTCTTGAGCCGGTACGGAGATCATACAGCTACTGTTTTGCTGGTCACAAAGCTCACGAATCTCCGACGCCAATGCAGAACCATTGATGTCATCATTCAAATCCTCCCTGCATTACTCCACGACGCTGTATCCGATGTTCGAGCGCAGGCCCGCAAATGTTACTGGGCTTTACACAGCCTATTTCCTGTGAGTCTGACCATCTATGCTTCGTATTCGATAGGTTTTGATTTTTTTCTTGTGTAGCAAGAAGCTGTCGAGTTGTATGAACGACTCGACTCTTCAACCCAGCGGAACATCCGAGAGGATCAAGCGAAACGAAATGGCATTGACGCGGCTCCACCTGCTTTAGCGACCATGGGTCGTTCGTCTATCCGCAAGGAGGCTGCGCGATCAGCAAGCGAAAGTCAGATCGAGAATGTCCGAAGTGGCGCGACATCGGTAACCCGAGTTATTCAAAACGGAGCATCTGCGCAGGTATCAGCCCCCCTTTCGGCACCAACAGCTTCAGTGACCCATAGCACGAAAGGGCTTTCCGGGGGAATCGTTGGTCCTCGACGAATCTTGGGAACAGGAACTTCGTCATCTCAATCTGAGTTCGATAGTCGTCCACCTTCGCGTGTACTTGGCCACGGACCTCTGCGGGTCGAGCTATCTGCATCACGTGCGACTTCTTCAGCAGAGGAACCCGCCATAACAAGCACGAAATCGGCCAGTGGTCCTCTGCGGATCCTCAAGACAACAGAGAACTCCCAGCCGGCTCGTCAAGAAGCACCGCAAGTACTGTATAGAGCTCAACGTGTTCAACTTGTTCCCGAATCCGCGTCCACGACAACTGGCAGCTCGCAACATGATTCTGTCCCGATCCCACGAAAAGATAGATTAAACGGGCCAAAACGCCGAGCGCTCGGAGCAGCTACAAATGACGAAGACTCTCCGCAACAAGTTCCACAGTCAAGTGCACCTCAGCAACCTGTTACCAGGACAGGTGCAGCGGTATCAACGGAAAGAGAGTCAAGATATCCACCGAATTATTCCTCGGACGGTGGTCTGGACGACACGTTAAACCGGCTTGATAGCGGGTTGTGGTCCGTTCGACTGGAAGCTATTGAATTGATTGCTCGATCGGTGGAACGACTGCACACTCGTGCTCATTCAGAACAGCCAGAGAAGAAGGTCGATGAGCGTATTCTTCAAGCCGTCGTTCGTCACCTCGGTGACCCTCATTACCGCGTCGCGCAAGCAGCCGTGAAGACGCTGCACCAGTGTGTTCAAGTTGCAAGTCAAGAACACATCGCGCCTTTCATCAAGATAATTCTTGCTCGCCTCTTCCACAAGCTGGTCGATACGAAAGAAAGCATGCGAGTACTTGCGCGGGAAACACTGGATTTATTGCTGTCTTATGATGCGTCTTTGTTGATGCATCATGTAATCCAGCAGTTGACGGACGGAACAAACATGAAGATGAAGACGTCAGTCTGCAGCTACCTGAAGGAGTTACTACCTCGATCGCGCGAATACTTCCAGCAAAGCAATAATGGGTCGGCCATGCGTCAGCTGCTCACTAGAGTGGCTCAACTACTTGACAACGACGCCCCTGTTGGTGTTTCAACCGCGTGCGGGGAACTTCTTCAAGTGCTTTGCAGCTTATATCCGGCTGAAGTTGAAGCATCGATGGGTCTCCTCGCACCAACCAAACGGGGTTTGCTAGCGAAGCTGCTACGATCTCGTGGAATCGTATTGAACCTGATATCTCCAGCAAATGTCGTGCCTCAAAAAGACACAGCACCATCGAGTGCTCGCAAAACTGGGAGTGAGCGCGCAGAGCCATCGTCCAGTAGACCGCCGACAAGCCGGAAACGCCCTGCTCAGTCGCCAGCCAAGTTACCTGAAAGCCCAGCTCCAAAAGAAACCACGAAAGAGAGTGAACGACTAATCCCAGTCGCCGTTGGTGATGTTGGGAAGCCTTACGGGGTCACCAACACTAACGAGGGGAGACCGGTCGTTGACTTTACAATGCTCCAAACGATGTCCAACTTCGCAACGATGCTCTCGTCTGTGGCACCCCCCTCTGTCTCTGAGGCGGCGATCGAGAGACTCGATGAACTTCTCGACCAATTCACCCGCAGCGAGGTGGGCAACAGCTCGAGGATCACTACTCTCCACAAGGTAAGCCCCAGAGTGACGAATCTATGAATGTTCTGAAAAGCCTGACCGTGTGTTGTGCTCTCTAGATCGCAAGTCTGATCTCCGAAGAAGCGCAACCTTTCTGGGCCGCCAACTTTGCGCGAGTTGTCTCTGCTTTACTCGATGCCGCTGCTGAGCGCGACGTGAATGCGATCCGCGTATTGCAGCGACTCGTGCGTGCCCAGCCGAAACAAGCGCAAGAGTTCGTGCAACCGATTTTGTTGGGATTGCTCGATGGGATCGGCAACCAAGTCGATTTGTCGACTCACCTCATCGAGCTCACACTGATCGAGATTGTGGAGTCAGCAACAAGTCAATCCGTCGTCTTGTTGGAGCACTTGACACCATTGATCGACTCGAGGACGCCGCCAGTTCTCCAGGTGATTCTTCGTCTCGTACGAACCGCATTGGACACAGCCGCTCGTGTGAGCGACGCTCATGCCGTTCAGAAGACCCAAGACCCAGAATGGAGCAACCAACTGCTGTCGAGCCTCGTGACGAAGCTGCATCACCCGAGTTCGGATGTCCGAAAGCGTGCCGTCGACTGCCTAGTCGCATTCCACTTTGCGTCCAAGGAGAGCGACTCACTGGCGTCGTATCTGAGCCGCCACGTGGATCCGACGAAGCAGAAGCTGATCGACATCTTCATCGAGCGCAGGCGAGCAAGTGCTTCGGCTCGAGAGACGCTACCTGCGGCCGTGCCAGACTCTCGCGTCGTGCTCATGGACTGCTCCGAATAACAGCTCACGAACGAACATCGTACACTACCCAGCAAGCTACAAGACCACTCGTAGATAACCAACGCACTAGGACGAAGCGAGCGACCTCCAGTACACTACCAGCAACTTGACCATGACCCTCCACCATTGTGTTCATCCGTCAGATCATGCATGCGTCTCTTCAACATGCACGAGTGTTGTCCCTCGTGTCCCTCCTTTATCGTCCTCACCCAGTTCGAGATCATTCGGTCCGGAACCCGGCCCGCGACGACCCGCCTCTTCGAATCACTTGTCTCGAGTATACCGCAACGGACCCACCCACGTTGGAATCGGCGAACGTCCAACAAACCGGAAGGTCCAACTCGCCAACTCACCCTCCAACACTCCCAACGCGTTCTCGTCAGTCTGGCAGTCTCGGACTCGGACGACCACCGACCCGCCGGAAGAGCTCCACCGCCACTGAACGAACATGGTGCTGACGCAGGAGACGGAGCATGTGTACCCGTTCGCGTGGGACGTCGTGACGCGCGCGTTCTGGAACAAGTACCCGCACCCGACGCTCGCGCACGTGGAGCGCGTGGACGTGCTCGACCGCCGAGTGGACGCGCAGGGCCGCCTGCTCTCGTGCCGCCTCGCCAAGTGCACGCAGAACAACCTGCCCGGCTGGGTCAAGTCCACCATCGGCGCGTCCTCGTACGTGTACGAGGAGACGATCTGCGACCCCGTGCGCAAGACGCTCGTGCTCAAGAGCACCAACCTGTCGTTCCGCTCCATCGCGACCGTCGAGGAGACGTGCGTCTACTCGGTGCACCCCGAGAACGACGCGCTCACGCAGTACAAGGCCGAAGCCAAGGTCACGGCGTTCGTGCCCATGCTCTCCAAGAAGCTCGAGAGCTTCTCGGTCAGCCGCGGCGCGGACACCGCCGCCAAGGGCATCCGCGCCATCGAGGCCATCTGCCACGACATCTTTGACGGCACCTTCGTGCCCGTCACGTTCTGCGAGCCCAGCAACAACAACAGCAACGGAGCGACGCCATCGCAGCAGCAGCAGTGAGCGGGAGATGCTGAAGCTGTCTGTTGTCGTCTCTGGTGCGCGGTGCTGCTGGTCGGAGGAATGAAGAGATAACTTATTGAGTTGGCGGATGCGGATGGCATGGCATGGCATGGCATGCAAGCAGGCAGGCGACAGAAGGAAGAGCGCCGGTCCCCACCAGCAATCTTTCTGCGCCGCTCGCGTTGATCAGGCAGGCTCCGCTGTATCATTGTCGTGTTAATACACTTGAGGAGCGCCGACTCGTTCGCCGCCGCCACCGTCATCACCATCACTACCACCACCACCACTACGACCACCACCACGTCCACCGTTTATCCACTGCGCTCACTTGGGCGGGCAGCTCTATACCGTTTATCCTACAAAACTCGGGGCTCACTTCACTCGCTCTTCTTCTCACGCGTCTGCTTGCTCTATCGCACCGTCTTCCACCTGTAGCTCGACAGCGTCGGGACTCGCGGGCGCGTCCTCCGATTCTGTTTGTGCCTCTGTCGGTGTCGCTCCAGCGTCTGTGTCTGCATCTCCGGCTGCGGCTGCTGAGCCATCCGCCGTGGGCTTGACAGGCAGCGGTAACCGCACGAGCAGCGCGCGCAACAGCTCCTCTGTGCTCGTCACCGACTCGCCACACGCCTCTCGAAGCTCTGCAGGACACGACGCGTGCGTCAAAAGCTCATCTGCAGTACAGAGAAGAGTGAGCCTTTTGCTATCACCCCAATTTCTCCAGCTGCATCGAAGGGCGTTCGTACCTCGATGCATCAACACGATTTCCGCCACGACCACGCGGACGTTGAACACGGGATCTCGGACCAGCGAGAAGAAGGCGTCGGCCAGCGACGTCGCAAACACGGACGCCACGCGCTCGTTGCCTTGGCGCTCGTCTTCAGTCTCCTGCTCTGGTCGCGACAGGAATGCGCTGCAGACGCGCGCAAACGCCTGGCGATCGGTGAAGCAGCGCGACGTCGCCTGTGTCAGCAATCGCTCGACGATGGCGTCGCGCCACTCGGCGCGCTCAGCGAGTCGCGCGACCAGCAGCGGACACGCGGCGACGCACTGCTGCCGCACGACCGCGACGTCGTCGCGCAGCAGCTGCGCCACCAACGGGTAAATCTCGGTGAACGTCGCGTCGGCTGAGAAGATCCGGCAGAGCTGCGGGAGCTGGTGGCACAGGAGCTCGCGACTGCGCCACTTGGTCGAGTCGGTCGTGAGTCCGCGCAGCAGCTCCGAGAGCACAGGCAGGTAGCTCTCTCGGAACGACGGCGAGACGTGCTCGAGAAAATCGGCAAAGTGCGTCATCGCGCCGATGCGCACGTCTGGGATGTCGCGAAGGTACGCGTCGAACGCGGTCGCGAGCTGCGTCTCGGCGATCTCGGTGCCGAGTATGCGGGCGAGCTCGTGCAGCGAGTGCGCGAGCGTGCGACGAATCTTCCAGAAAGAGTCCTGGCTCAGCGCCTCGAACGTCGGCGAGAGCAGCGCCCAGTCCGCGCGCCCCAGAATGCTCACGACCGCCGGCAGGTTGAACGCGCAGTGGAACTTCATGTCGACCTCGCCGCTGCCACCGAGCTGCGCGGCTGCTGAGGATGTCGCCATGCCGATGTAGTGCTGCAGCAGTTCGTCCGAGATGTCCTTACGCTCGAGCGACGCCAGGAATGGCCCGAGACTCTGGTACGCGGCCATGCGCACCCACCGCGATGAGTCGTCGAAGAAGTTCTCGAAAAGCGGGATCAGCAGTTCGCCGCGGTCGACAGGCGCGAGCGCCTCGGAGACGCTCACGAGGCACTCGGCGCAGGCCTTGCGCACGGCCCAGATATCGTCCATCGCGAGCCGCTGGAACGATGGCAGCAGGCGCTCGCGACTGATCTCGTGGCCCGCGATACGGCAGACGCTCGCGAAGCTCTGCGCCGTCGACTTGCGCACGCGAAAGACCGGGTCTTCAGACAGCGAGATGAGCTCGGGCACGCAGAACTGCTGGCAAAGCTCCGCGCCGAGGTGCTCGGCCAGTCCGTGATACAGCGTCACGGCCGAGATGCGGAGCTGCTCGTTGTCGTCGTCGTGCGCGAGCGGTAGCACAATCGTGAGCACGTGCTGCCCTTGGTCCTCGGGCCGCACGAGCGCCGCGAGCGCGACCAGGCTCTCGTTCGCGGCGCTGCGCACCTCGTGCTGCTTGTCCGACACGAGGCGCGAGACCAGCGGCACGAGTCGATCGAGCAGCACGCGGTAGCCAGCGTCGTCGCCCGCGAGGAAGGCGCCGAGCGGCGGAAACTGCAGCGCCACGTGCTGCCGCACGACGTACTCGACGTCGCAGACCAGTGGTTCGAGCAACGGGATGAGGTGGTCGCACGTCGCCTGCAGGCTGCGCACTCGACGTAAGTCATCTCAAAATCCACAACTTGACATCGAACACAGCACACGACGCACGCACCCGACGGACCGCGCCGTGTCGGCGAGCATCTTGACGTGGATCACGCGCTGCAGCGCAATGTTGCTGCAGATGTACTTGGTGACGCGGTCGAGATCGCTAAGCGTGTCGTCGATGGCGAGGTCCTCGAACGTCGGGCCGGCGCCGAGGTCATCGGGACGGAGCTCTTCGTCGTCGGGCTGTCATACGTCCATGCACACAGGGGTCAAGGTCACATAAAGGTTACGGTTTCGGATGCCGTGTCCGGGTGCAGGGTTACGGTCGGGCATGAACACGACAACGTACGAGATCATAGTTCATCGCGACAGGCACTAGGCGCGAGGGCGGACGCGCCGAGGCTCAGGTGGATACAGAGGCGAGCACGCGGCCACCGACACGAATGGGGGGAGGGAGGACAGACGCTCGCACGGACACAGGGACGCACGGACGCACGGACGCGAGGGAGGCAGACGAGGAGCACCCTGGAGATGGCCCGACGGTCGATCGGGATGGATTCCGCTTGATGATCGCCTGCGCCCGGACGGGGAGAGAGAGCGGCGTGCGACCGGAGCGCCAAAAAACCTTGGGCCGAGGTTTCGACCGGGCGCTCCCCCGGTTGTGTGACGTCTCCCTCGCGTGAGTGACGCTGCGTGTCCAACGGACCGACGCGTCGCTTGACGTTGAATGCCATTTGACACACGAGCGTGACAAACTAAAATGGGAACGTGGCGAGACGCGCGTTGAGAGGGAAGAGGAACACGCACGCACGGACACACGGACGCACGTGTGTGTAGACAACATGGCAGAGGCATCATCATCATCATTGCCTGCTGCTGCTGCCTGTGGAGGCGACGTGGCCGCGACGAGCGTGACGTTCTCGTCGTCGCTGCCGCCGACGACGGCGCTCGGGATCTCGGAGGCGCGGCACCTCTGGAACGAGGTCGAGCGGCTCAAGCACGCCGTGCAGCAGCTGCAGACGAGCGAGCGCCGAGCGCACGACGACCAGCAGCGGCTGCGAGACTACGTCGCGTCCTTCGTCACCCACGCGCAGCTCGAGGCCGCGCTGTGCACCAAGACGACGCAGTCGAGCGTCGCGTCGAGCATCGACCGTCTGCGCTCCGAGCTGCACGACCAGCTCGACAAGAAAGCCGACCTCGACGTGCTGCAGGCGGTGCAAAGTAAGAAACTTGACATCTCGGTGTACGAGGCGAGCACGTGGGACCTCAAGAAGTTCCGCACGGCGCTCGAGCAAAGCGTGCACGACCTCTTCGCGTCGTTCGCGCTACAGATCGAAGACAAGGTGAACGCCAAGCTCTCGATCGAGGACTTTGACCGCATCTTCAACCCCGAGGCCAACGGCCAGAAAGCGGCGATCGAGAACGCGGCGACGCGCATCGCACGCATGAACGAGCAGCTCGAGAACCTCCAGGAATACGTGAACGCTGACCGCCAGCGGCAGCACAAGGTCGCCGACTTGAACGTGAGTCTGCTCGACCTGACGCGCAAACACAATGCGTCGCGCAACTCGATCGCACAGCTCTTCACAACCGTCGAGGCCGCGAAGGAGCGGCTCGCGGGGCTCGAAAGCGACTCGCGCAAGCTTCGTGATGTCTCACAGACGGCTGAGTCGCGGCTCGCAGCGCTGACCGCGCAACTCGACGCCACGACGGCGAGCCATCTTGACCGCCTCACGACGCTGCGTGGAGACGTCGACCAACTGGAGAATACGAGTCGCCTTGCGACCAAGACGCTTGCGCAGATCCAGCAGTTCACGCAGCACACGCTGCTCCGAAGCATCGACGCGAGACTGCAGCAGGCGGAGCAGCACATGGAGCAGGAACTCGGTGACGTCCGCGGCGACCAGCAACAGCTTCGAGCGCAGACGACGCAGCAGTCGCTCCGCATCATGGACAAGGCCATGGAGGCAGCAGAGCAGGCCACTACGCTAGAAGTCAAACTCCAGCGCCTTGACGCAGCACTGGCCGCGCTTCGAACTGAGCTCGCGACCGTCCGAGGGCCGCTGATGACTGCTGCGATCAACCTGCGCGAGGAAAACGTCGCGATCCTGGAAGAGATCAGACGCAGCCAGGACGAGTCCCGGGAGATCATGCTCGACTACAAGGGGCTTCTCGAGCGAGAGCAGCAAACCGCAATACACCTGCCCCCTGGACGACCGACATCTAGACCGCTATCTCGCCCTGGCTCATCCGCGTTACCAGCGTCGGCGTTGCTCCGACGGCGCCAAAAGCAACAACAGTCCGCGCTTTCTGAACGACTCTCGGACTCGCCGACGACGAACCAGAGCTCAACGCCGATGCGACCACGCACGTCCAACGCTCGACTGCATGACGAATCGCCTCGTAGTCGAACTCGGGCGCAAACCGCAGGCCCTTCGACCACGACGTCGGCGCACAATGGAGACTCGCTTCTCACGTCAGACAATGAAGACGACCGGCGGCCTCACTCGGAGTCAGGGGCGCGACCGACCGGGAGGCGTCTTCACTCGATCCAGAACGAGCCGACTCGCCAGCCCCAAGAGCGTTCCTTGCTCTCGATAGGCGCTGGCGATATCTTCACGTTGCCATCGGTCACCTGCGAATCGCCGAGCGGGAGCAACGAGAAGGACTCGAGCATTCCGTGGCATCATGCGCAAGGACCGGAGGATGACTCAGAAGTGCCTGTTGACAGTAGCCGAGCAGCGTCAGCTGTGGTCTCCACATGATTAGCAAGGATCGAGATCTGGATCAGTCAGTATTGCAATCGAGGCTGCGTTCTCATTCGACGATGCGATTACAAGCGGACAGGGACACTGTCGGCACGAAGGCGTTCCTTCACCTCCTGAATCGACACCTCTTTTCGATGGAAGATGCCGGCGGCCAACGCGGCATCGCACTTGGTACGCTCGAAGACCTCCGTGAAGTGCTCTGGCTTGCCCGCTCCGCTCGATGCAATCACTGGGATCGTGACGTTGCGCTTAACGAGCTCCACGAGATCGAGGTCATAGCCGTCCTTCTGTCCGTCCATGTCGACGCAGTTGAGCAGAATCTCTCCAGCACCAAGAGCCTCACATGCCTTCGCAACCTTCACCACGTCGATGTCCCGAGCCTCACGACCACCCTTCACTGTCGCCTGATACCAGCAAAACGACTCGCCATTGGGACCAGGCTTGCTCAACTTGACCACTGTGTGACCCTTCGTGCTTGCGTTGTCATCGTAGAACGATGCCACGTAGACACGCTTGGGATCCATGGAAATGACAACTGCTTGCTTGCCGTAGACTCCGGAAATCTGCTCAATCGAGCTCTCGCCCTTGGCACCATTCGCGTAGTACGCCTCGGCAGCATAGACGGCATCACTTCCAATCGACACCTTGTCAGCACCGGCTCGGAAGTACCGCGACGCGACATCCAGAGCCGAAAACGTCCGCTTCTGGTCATCGACGTACTCGCGGATACCGCCACCGACGGTCAGAGGTACAAACACGCGCTCTGAGCTCGCTTCGAGGACCTGAAGCATCGGCATGTCTTCAATTGGCTGTTCACGGAAGCTGCAAATGTTCAGGAACGCGACTTCGTCCGCTCCTTCCGCGTAATATCGCTCGCACAGCTCCACAGGTTTGCCCATATTCCGGACGTGGCCACCTTCGCCGCCGTCATTCGTCTCTCGCACGTCGTACTGGTCACCCTTGGTCACCACGAGATCGCCCTCGTCGTTCGTGCGAACGTCCAGACAGCTATATCAAGCCAAATACAGTCAGCAATCGATTCCGATGAGGTATCGTGAGCACAGTAAACGTACGCAATCACGCGCTTGGAAAGCTGCGTGGCTGGTCGGGAGGCCGCGTCGGCGAAAGCAACATCGTGATCGCCCATACTACCGAGGTTTTCAAGGAATCCCTTGATAATCGCGATGCCGACAGTACCGCTCTTCTCTGGGTGAAACTGCGTTGCCATCACGTTGCCGCGCTGCACACTGCTAATAAACTCGTAGTCTCCGTAGTGCGTCGTCGTGAGCACCCAGTCCTCGTTCTGCGCCGTTCGCGTCGCACGGAACGAGTGCACAAAGTACACCTTGGTCGTCGTGTCGACGTCTGCCTCCGCCTGCAACTGCGGGAGGTGCGCCCACAGCGCCGACTTCTTCCAGACCTTGAGTCCGTTCCAGCCGATATGCGGCACCGCGACGGCGTCCGTCGGGAAGTGCGTGACGCGACCCTTGATGACGCCGAGACCCGGCAGCTCGGGGGCTTCTTCGCTGCCCTCAAACAGCGTCTGCATGCCGAGACAGATGCCGAGGAACGGGCGGTTCTGCGCGATGTATTCCTTCAGCACCGCCGTGTACTCGTACGCGTTGAGGAACTCCATCGCCTGGCGGAAGTTGCCGACGCCGGGGAAGACCAGCACGCGCGCATTGCGGATGTCGTCGGCGCACGTCGCATCCTTGAGACTGTGGCCGGCGGCGCGGATCGCGTTCTTCACGCTGCGCACGTTGCCGGCGCCATAGTCGAGAAGCGTAACTTCAACCATCGTGCGAGAAGCGTTGGAGTTGGAACGTTGGGGTGTGTTGGGAACGTTGGAACGTTGGTTGGTGTTGGTGTCGTTGGGCGTTGCCGTCGTCGTCGTCCACGCTTGGAGCGTTGGACGAGATCGATGTGGAAGTGCCCTGCCGTCAACCACCATCGCGGAATAATCACCGCGATAGCGGCATTTCATTGGATTAAAACAGAGTGTTAATAATTGGTGATTGGGCATTATGAGACCCACACTGGGAAAACTCTCCTGGTCGTCCGGTGCCTGAACTGTGAAGAGGCACAACACCCACTCCAAAGATTTGACATCACGCAAACATCCAATTGCACAATTTCGGAATGCTAATATGCAAATATCACATTTTCGATTTCGATGATGAACATGACGCTCCCAGATCTCTGTCTCCCTGGTGCTTCTTGGTTCTCGCTGATGAAACACTGGGCCTATCTCGATCTTCCTCTGAATGCCACCGCCCGTGGCCAGGCAATGAAGAGATCGAGAAGGCACGAGACACACGCCTCACATTCCTCTGCGCCAGTCGCGGATGGCGCCACCGCCGCCACTTTACGCGACGCAGTGCAGGTCGTGATGAGGCTGAATATGAGCTCGTCGAGTGTTCGTGACATCTTCTTGCAGGTCCTCCGCTGAGGAGAGCGGAGGGACGGGCAGCTCCATCTGTCGCGTGGTCGCCGACTGACACGAGGTCGCCCTGCCTTTGACGTGACGCTCGCGACCGTGTCACTGCAGACATCTGGCAGCGTCATGACCGACTGGTGCGCTGCTTGTGAGGAGCTCCATTGATACAAAGGTTGGGACGCTGTCGACGACCGCAGCATCCATCCATCGGGTCGTCGACTCTCCTTTGCCCTTCGACCGTGAGCGTCGCCATCATCGACACCACCACCACCACCACCACCACCATACTGCCTTGCATGAGAGCAACTCACAGACTCCTCCGCTTCATCAGCTCATTCCTCAATCTTCTCTGATCTTCCAACGATCGCCACCTACTCTCACACACTCCACCAGCCATGAAGTTCTCCACCACCTTCGCCATCGCCTGCATCGCTACGATCTGCACGAGCAGCCTCGCGTTCGCCTCTGAGCAAAAGGGCGTGCCGCTCGTGATGGACCCCGCCAACTTCCCTGGCCACAAGATCTCCTATGACGCTGCCAAGGCCGACCCCAACAACCCGTACGTCAAGGTCAAGGGCACGGGCGACAACGGACTCGCGACGGCCGACTCCGTTGTCGGAGTCGCGTTCTCCACCAACACCAACGCCTCCGACGCCAGCGACTCGTCGTCGTCCTCGTCGGGATGGACGATTCCGCTCGCTGCTGCCGGCTGCGCGGTCGCAGCGGTCGGTGTCGCGGGCTTTGTCGTCATGAAGAAGCGGCAATCCGCCGCTGCGGCCGTCACGGCGTCGCCGGCGGAGACCTCGCGCCCAGACATGGTCGTCGACTACGAGACGGAGATGATCACGCCCGTCTAAGCTCCGCTGGACCGAGTGGGTCGCTGTCTCTGTGTCTGTGTCTGTGTCTCCATCTCCCCGTATTTACTGTCCGACTCCCCCGATAGAAGAAGAGGAAACCCATCGTCGTCGCGTGCCAAGTTCAAGTCCTCTCGCCCTCCATTCCTGTCTGTCGCCATCGGTAGCGTAGCTGTCATATGTAGAACGCGAAATGCAGTGCCATGTGAGTCACATTCAGCTCGTTTATTTGTCCACGTGCAGGCCGTCACCCGTCGCGCGCGACTGCACGGGCGGTGGTCGGAGGAGGAACGCCCGAGGAATGTGCGTGGCAGCTGCGGCGGGGCGTGTCGCTGCGGATGACGCGAGATTCTCGGATCGCACATGCCACCAGGCGGTGCATGCTCGACTGACGCGCGAGGTGGCGCTGGGTACCGGCAGTCGCAGACGGAGATGGAGACGTCGACGTCGGGCTGCTCGCTCTGGTCGATCTCGTCGGCAGTGGCCGCGTCGTCGTCAGTGGTTCGTTTTCGCGCCGTCGCCCAATTCGAAGAGACGCCATGGAGCGAGGCAGGCTCGGGAATGGAGCGAAGCGCGGGCTATCGGGCAGTGCGAGGCAGCCGTGCGTTCGGGTGCGCGTCGACGGCGACGCTACCTATTGCATCGACGGGCCCGTGTGTGGCGCTCGCGTTGGTGCGGGAGCGGGTGCGAACGCCACGCGATGCCCGCGCCGAGGGGATCGGGCAGTCGCCGACTGCGCACGCGACATGCGAAGCTACGTGCGCCAGCAACAAGCCGCGGCGGCGACGTGCGTTGCACCAGTCGATGCTGTGTGCATGGAGAGATCCGGTCAAGGCTGGGGCTGCGCGTTTCTCGACCCCGGAGCTTCCACGACTGGCACGAGGCCGAGCGATGGGAGCCGCTCAACGCCACGCATTCGATCGACAGATGGGTCGAGAGGCGACGGAGGCGGAACAGGAGCAGCGCGAGGAGCAGGCTCCGTCATGGCGATGGACTCGGGTGCGACGCTGCGCGGGCGATCGACGATGGGTGGAGCCATGAGTATTTATGTCGCCGTCGGCATCGTCGTGGTTGTCGTGGCCAGCATCGTGTTCCTGCGGCGACAGCAGCGGCAAGGAAGAGAAGAGCAGGGCACTGGTGCACACGCCTCAACACCAGTGCCGCGGAGCTCGCTGCTTGGGATCAGTCCGCTCTACAGCCGCATGGGCAGAGCCGACGGCAACCGATAGAAGCATGCAATGCATGAGAACATGGGGGCGAAGAGCTCAAGTGAAATGCCCACGACAGACTGGATGCAACTGAATCGATGGGTGATTTACATAGTCAGATAACTTCTTTACTGAATTTTCAAAATAGGGTTTAAACGCTTCCTCGTCTTCACCAATGTTGGTGCTCGCAATATTATTGCTACCGCTTCTGTCAATGCGTTCTTCAGTCTTTTCGATGGACTCGACTCAGATCCTCGATGCCATTTCCAAAACACGGCACATTGAGCGCAGCCAATCGTCCGTTTCGAGGCAACCGCCCGTCGCGACTGGGTGTCACCTCTACTTTTGGGGTCCCAGCGGTGCGCGTTTCTGCTTGGCGCCAGCGTGTCATCCCGCCGTGCATGCTCTCTGAGTCTGCTCTGACGCGGCGCTTGTCATCCTTCCGCTCTCATCCACCAAACGTCATCCGACGTCGCAATCGCCAGTTCCATTCGACGCCGCCGTCCTCCAGTCGCGCTGCCTGACGTCCTCACAGGGAAAACAGCAGCTTCGTGCGGTCGCCTTCCTCCGCGTCGCCAGCTGCCGCGTCCACGTTCTTCGCCAACGTCACGCCCGCCGACTTGCTCCTCATCCCACTCCACCATCTCTCCTTCTCGCTCTCCGACGGGATCATGGCGCCTCAGCTCGTTGGTGTCGCCTCGGCGCCGCCCCCACCGTCTTCGTCCACGCAAGCGCCGCCTGTGAGTGCTGTCGATGCTGCTCCAGTCGCAGCACACGATGAGGAGGAAGAGGCGCTCCCGAAGGACCATCAGACCACACGGCAGGTAGCGCTCACGACGAGACGGCCGTCGTTCGAGGTCGCGTCCATCGCGCAGCAGCTCCCGCCCGTGCGCGAGCGCTGCACGCGGCTTTACCTCTGTCGCCACGGCCAGACCGAGTACAACCGCCTGTGCAAGTACCAAGGCCGCGGCGTCGACACTGTGCTCAATGGCATGGGGCTGCTGCAAGCGACGTGTCTCGCGCACGCCATGCGCCACGTGCCGCTGCGCGCGATCTACAGCAGCTCGCTCCGTCGCGCGTTCGAGACGGCGACGCTCGTGTCCAAGTTTCACCCCAAGATTGAGCTGCAGCCCTTCTCCGAGCTGGAGGAGATGAGCTTTGGCGTGATGGAAGGGCAGGACCACGCGCTGTTCGAAGACCTCGTCGACTCGGTGCACGCGCAGTGGGAACGCGGCGACTTTGGCGTGCGGTTCCCGTCAGGAGAATGCCCGCTGGACGTCGTCGCACGCGGTGTTTCGCGCATCAACGAGCTCATGGAGACGACGCAGGGTCAAGACCACGTGCTCATCGTGGCACACGGCCGCTTCAACAAGGTCGTTCTCGCGCAGATGCTCGACGGCCACCTCAACAACATGCACGAGCTGCATCAGGACAACACGTGCGTCAACGTCGTCGACTACGACCACGACACGCGACAGTACCACGCTGTCGCGCTCAACAACACCATTCATCTCCCACCGACGCTGACGCCGTAGACAATCGAGTCGTGCCGTAATTATTACTAGTAGTACCGTAGAGACAGACAGACGCAGTCGTCCTCCATGGCAGTGTGCCGTCGTTTTATCAAACCGTGTTCGCCTCTTCTCCCTTGCCACTTTCCGTCGTGCGTGTCGTCTTGGCAGTCACCCGATAGAGATTGGACAACGAGATCGAGAGAGACATCGAGGGCGCTCGATTGCCTACGCGTTCTGCCAGCACTTTATCTCACCATCACAATGTCGTCGATCTTGAGGATCATGCGCACGCACTCGGTGGCGAGCGTGATCTCGCTGAGGTTCACCAGCAGCGGCTGCAGCACGTTGAGCTCGTACATGTCCGAGATCGAGCCTTTTCGGACGTTGATGCCCATGGTCGAGTGGCCCTGCGCGTGCTTGGCGCGGAGCTCCGTGACGATGCCGATCGGGTGCAGACCAGCGTTCTCCGCCAGCGTGAACGGGATCACCTCGAGCGCCTCGGCGAACGCCTGCAGACAGTAGCTTGCCTCGCCCTCCAGCGTTCGACCATACTCGGCGAGCTTCTGGGACATGTGGATCTCGGGTGCGCCGCCACCGCAGAGCAGGAAGCGCTTCTTCACGAGCGAGCGCACAACGCAAAGCGCATCATGCAGCGAGCGGTCCGCCTCCTCGAGCACGAGCTTGTTGGAGCCGCGCACGAGGATCGACATGGTCTTGCCAGGGTTTGCGATCTCAGTGACCTTGACGACCTTGTGGCCGCCGAGCGTCTCCTCCTGCACAAGACCGGCGTGACCGAGCTTGTCCGGCGTGAGGTACTCGATGTTCGCGACGGGCAGACAGCCGAGCGTCGTGGCGATGTGCTCAATGTCGTTGCGCTCGATGTCCGTGATCACGCGGATGCCCATCTTGGCGAGGAAGTGCAGCGACAGATCGTTCGTGGCGTCGCGCAGAATGCTCTTCTGGATGAGCAGCACGTTGGCGCCCGACTTCTTGATGCGCTTGCAGAGATCGAGCACGTACTTGCGCTCCTCGCGAAGGATACGATCCATCGCGGCGTAGTCGTTGATGACCACGTTGCTCTCCATGTCCGACTTGGGCGCAGACAGACAGAACTGCAGCAGCGCGATCTTGGCGTTCTCGATCGTCGTCGGGAGGTCCGACGCCGCCGACTTGTCAAAGCCCTTGTTGAAGACGAGGCCCGTGATGAGCTCCGAGTCGTCGATCGTGCCGCCAAGCTGCTTCACGACCTTGATCGTGTTAAGGTCGACGTTTGTGGCGGTGGCCGGGTCGATGACCTTGAGCACAGCGTCCACAGCGATGGGCGACAGGCGGTCCGAGTATTCCGAGATGACCTTGGACGAGAGCGACGTGTTGACACAGTTGATGAGCTCCTCGCGGTTCGAGAGATCCACGGGCTTGCCGATAGCAGTAAGGATCTCCTCAGCCTTGCGCGAGGCGAGGCCAAACGACTCCGAGATCTTGGTCGGGTGAATACCCTTCATCAGCAGGTCCTCGCACGCGCCAAGCAGCGCACCAGCGATGACGCACACACTCGTGGTGCCGTCGCCGGCCTCAATGTCCTGCGACTTGGAGAGATCGACGAGCATCTTGGCCGTCGGGTGGTAGACCTGCATCTGCGAGAGGATCGTGGCGCCGTCGTTCGAGATGATGACCTCGCCGTTGCCCTGCTGGATCATCTTGTCCATGCCACGCGGTCCGAGACTCGTGCGGATGGCATTCGCGATCGCTGTCGCCATACAAAACAAAGCAAAGCAACGAAAGAAAAAAAAAAAAAAGAAAACATGGCCATCCGTCAGTTCCGGCACAGAGACATGGAGGCGTCGGTCAATGGCTCGCACCCTTGGCCGCGATGATGTTGGACATGCGCACGTCCTTCTCCTTCTGCTTGCCGCGCAGCGTTTCGCCGCTGTTGGGGCGCGAGATCGTCGCCACGGGAGCCGCCGCCATGTTGTCTGCTGCTGCTTGTTGGTCGAGGGGTCCGTCCGCTCCGTTCCTTCTCTGCTTTGCCTGCGCTCTTCGTGCCTGCCTGCCCCACGTGCCTTGATCTTTGTGTTTCCACAGACACACCACACATCGCGGTGGACGAGTTTCGACCAATGCGCGCGCTGGATTCCTTCCGACGACCTTCGCGCGACATACGCATCTCAAGAGCGACAATCATTGTGAGCTACGTACGACAACAGCAACAACGAACGCATCATGCGAGATGATGATGATGACCAGGCCATCGTCGGCCATGTCGCGACGTTTGCTGGCATCGTGAGCGACACGCACACGGAGACGTTGCTGCAGTGGCACCAAGAGTCCTTTGAGCGGGCTGCGGCCTGGGCGCGTGCCATGGAGAAGCTCGTGGCGTCGACGCACGACGTGAACGCGTTGGATGCGCTGCTGCGTCAGCGCTTGGGGTCCACGTCGCTTCCGTCGCAGTCGGCAGGAGCGACGATCGACGCGATGGTGCTGCGCGACGGTAACGATAGTAGGAGTGTGTGGCCTGCTTGCTGGTTAGTCTGAAGTGTACAAGTGTGTGTGGTCTACTGTAGCCACGATCCATCTTAGTAAGGCATTGGTGACGAGTCCGTGGCTTCGCTCACATCCCACGCGCCTGGAGCTCGTGTCGCTGGTGATGAAGAACTACTTTACGAAGACACAGGACGCGACAGCGAGAGCTGCCTTCATAAGTGCCATCAGGTATTGACTCTGCACCCTCAAGATGCGTCAAGGTGGCTGATCGAGCTGAACGTGACGACATTGGGTGCTCAGCAAAGCGCTTGCAGATGCACACGTCACGCGCCAGACCACAACGAAACTCTTGCACGTAGCAGACGAGATCGCGACGCGCTCGCAGCCCATTCGAGTCGACGGTGCGTCTCCACAACAGCAGTGGCTTGTGATGATAACATTCCAGCTCACGCCACCGTAGTCATGGGTCGGACAGTGGCGACGCCTCCGCGACAGAGCTATCTCTTGCTGCCAAGGACAGTGTACCTCAGGACAGTCGGCACGACCATGCGAGATGACGCTCAAGCAGCCAATTGCCTCTCGGATTCAGCGTACCAGGACTGGCTGAAGACTACATCGGATCAGCTTCAGTCTGGGGACAACGAGCGCTTGGTAAGCGCCACACTACCTCGCCAATCCTATGTATCCACTGCTAATCTCAGTCACTGTCTATTGGTGACGTGGTTTTAGGAAGCGCTTGTGCTGGCAGTCACATTTGGCGACAAGTCTGCTGCTGATGCTGTGCAGTGCGAGCTGCGCAAGCTAGTTATCGACGCAGTAAGCGGCGAGAACACCACGCGGCTTCTATCCTTGGGCCCATGGCCAGCTGCGATGCTCCTGTCGGTCTCCCTGCCTGAGCTTGGTCGAGCTTACGTGACGCTGCTGCTCAAGAGTGCAGCGCTTCATCTTGGTACGTTTGATTTTCTTCATGTACAAATGGTCGTTTCTTGGAAACGATAGTGACCCGTGCGTTGTGGATTTCTCTTTCAGATCGTCACGAGCTCCGAATCCGCTTGAGCACATTGGTGTTGACGAGCGAGCAGCTCGAACGTGCAGTGCTCAAAGAACTCGCCAGCGTTGATCCGCTCACGCGTGATCTGGTGCTACCCGAAGTAAATTCAGCCAATCCATAGGCTTTTCTCAACCATTTCCACCAATCAACTACCCGACAGGTTGCCACCAGTGCATGCCAATGCCAATCGCTCAACATTGAAGATGACAATGATGATGCGCAGCTCCTTGCTGCGCGGCCCAGCGATGCCGCTGCTCGGCAGCGCTCGCAGCCACATGCTGCTTCATGCCCGTCGCTTCCAGTCGCTCGGCGTGAGTGTTGATCTCACGCGGCAGCTCAACTCGCTCGGACTCGACAGCCCCACGCCAGCGCAACGACAGGCAGTGCCGCTCATTCTCCAGCGCCGCGATGTCGTGATCGCCGCGGAGACTGGCGGCGGCAAGACGCTCGCGTACCTCGTGCCCCTCGTGGAGCAGCTGCGCCGCCATCCCGTGGCGCTGTCGGACGTGCGGCACCCAGTCGCGTTGATCCTCACGACGTCGCAGGAGCTCGTCGCGCAGGTCGCCCAGGTGCTGCAGACAATCAGCCCCGACGTCGCGCGTCACAGCACAGCGCTATCGTCCACACAGCCACAGCTCCCTGGCCGTGGCACGTCAGTGCTCATCGCGACGCCCAAGGCGCTGCTGCGTGCGACCAAACCAAAGGACTTTGCGTTCACGGCGCACCTGGTCGTGGACGAGGCCGACATGCTGCTCAGCGGAGGCGCCGAGCGCGACACCAAACAGATCCTCGCGACGATCCGTAACCAGCCACTGCTCGACGCGTCGATCAACCGCAGAGACAGCGATGCACTGCTGCTACAGGAGACGGATTTCAACGGCGCTTCGCTGCCGATCGACCGCCAGCGCCGTCAGACCATCTTCAGTGCTATATCCTCTTTCGCGTCAACTCTGCTCTCAGTCACTTCACTGCCTCGCTGCATTTTGATGGCGCTACCCTTAACCAGTTTCTCTCTCTTTCGCTTTGCACGCCACCATCCCCGACTATGGCAAGCGCTCTGTGCAGGACTACCTCCGGTACAAGTTCCCTGAAGCCGCATTCGCTGTCACCAAGGTAACGCTGACACGAACCAACCTGACTCGCCACGACGCGAATACTAAATGCATTGCCACAGGACTTTCAACGCACGTTGCCGCGATTGAACATCCACACGCATGATCTCGACGCATTCGTTGCCGAGAACATGGACGGAGACGCCGGCGCCTCGTCGTCGTCAGCGCTGGAAGAGCAGACGCGCCACCGCATGGAGCTTCTCGAGCGCTTGCTGGCGCAGGACGACACTGCGAACGAAGGCCACACGCTCGTGTTCGCCAACTCCATTGACAGCGCTGAGCTGTTGCACGAGTACTTGACGACCAGCAAGGCGCGCGAGTGTCTGCTGTACCACAAGGAGATCAGTCGCGACCAGCGCGAACGGATCTTGTCGCAGCTGCGCGCGCCTCCAGCAACGACGGCGCATCGTGGCCTCGTCGTGATCTGCACCGACATCGCTGCGCGAGGACTCGATACGACGCACGTGCGTCATGTCGTGCAGTACGAGTTCGCCAGCGACGTTGTGAGCTATCTGCATCGCGTCGGTCGCACGGCACGAGCGGGATCCACAGGCAAAGGTACGAGCTCTCGGTCTTCGGCGTTTGATCTCAGCAACACCTCGGTATTCATGTGTCTTTCTGTCTTTGCTGCTGTGCTTGCAAGTGTCGAGCATCGTCACGCGCGCCAACGACCTCGTGGTGTCCAAGATCCGCGAAGCAGGAGCCGAGTCACTGCGTGGCGCTTTCAGTCGCAAGCGCAGTCTGCGCAAGAAAGTGAAGAAGCTTGCGCGCGGTCAGGAACGCTCTTCGTAATCGATCTCCAGTATCCATCCCGTAAAGACTGCAAAAAATAGAGCACGCGTCAGTAGCTTGTGTCTGCCTTGATATATATCTTGCCGCAGGCGAGTTGAAACTCCTCAGCGGTTGTGTCCATTCGGCGGGCGGCACCGACCGACAGCACCGGCACTGCGGTTTCCCGAGTCACTTCGCCGGCTCTCGCGGGAATCGCCATGGCGGACATCAAGGAGCTCAAGCTCAAGCGCGTGATCGGGTACAATGGTACGTCTGTGCTTGTACGGTTGATTGATGTCCGCGCATCCACGGCAGTCCGCGATGCTGATTGTTGATGCAGGCAACTTCTGCAACACGCTGCTGTACACGACGGACGGCCAGTTCCTCATCTACTCGCTCGGATTAGCGGTCGTGATCAAGCACCTCAAGACCAACACACAGGCGTTTCTGCGTGGCCACACGGACTTGATCACATGCTTGGCGCTCTCGAATGACGGCACGCGACTGGCGTCAGGTCAGGTATCCAAAAGCCGAGGCAACAAGGCGCCGGTTATCGTCTGGGACTTGGCACGCGCCACGCGCCACATGACGGCAGGCTCGACGAGCGCCCCGACGGACCAGAGCGATGCCGCGCTCTTCCGCTTGGTGCTGCACATGGGCAAAGTGCAGGACGTCGCGTTCTCTGCCAAGGATAGCTATCTCTTCTCGGTCGGTGGCCAAGACGATAACGCGCTCGTGTGCTGGAACATGGCGAACGGAGAGCCCATCTGCGGCACACCGTCAGGCGATGACTCGACGCTTGTCGTCCGTGGCTTCAATATCGGTGCGAATGACGAGCTTCTGGTAACAGGCGGAAACTACGCCATCACTGTCTGGCGTGTCGACACGAAGCACCGCAAGTTCCACCCGCTGCGCGCCAACCTGGGCAACCTCAAGCGCATCGTCACGTGTCTCGCAGTCTCCCCCGACGACCGTATCGCGTATTGCGGTACCAAGACTGGCGACCTGCTCGAGATCATTCTCGACTGCGACCTCACCAAGCCAAACTGCATGCTTCCTCCGGTCGGCACGCACAAGCCGCGCTACAACCGCACCACCAAGGAGCGCTTCAGCCAGGGCATCCAGACGATCGTCGTCCACGATGATGAGGAGAACCGCCGTGTCTTGTTGCTGGGCGCGGGCGACGGCACGCTCGCCGTGCTTCGTGTTGGCTTGGTCCGTGACGCAACCACCAAGACGACACCGATCCCGACCGACTTTGTGGAGAAGCTCGTGGGCGGCGTCACGTCCGTGACCGAGGGCAAGCACGGCGACTTCTACGTCGGCACCAACCACTCCAACATCTACCACGCGACGTTCGCTGGAGCCAACGGCTGCGACGGCGCGCTGACCGTCGAGCTCAAGGCGACGTGCCACTACAGCAGTATCCACGACGTGGTGTTCCCACGTTGCCCGAGCCGTCGTGACGACGAGAACGCGCATCTCTTTTTGACGTGTTCCAAGACCGACATTCGCATCTGGAATGCGCGCAAGGCGCAGGAGATTCTTCGCGTGCAGGTCCCCAACTTGGTTTGCAACTGCATCGACCTCACACCCGATGGCAACGTCATCGTGAGCGGCTGGGATGACGGCAAGGTGCGCGCCTTCTTCCCCGAAAGCGGAAAACTCAAGTTTGTGATTCAGGACGCCCATCAGGACGGCGTCACAGCCATCGCAGTGTGCGCCCCCGCGTCGTCGTCGTCGCTTGGGTCTTCGTCTCGTGACTGGCGGCTCGTGACAGGCGGCAAGGACGGCCGCGTCCGCGTGTGGCGCATCTCTGCGTCGCGTCAGACGATGGAGGCGTCACTGAAAGAGCACCGAGGGCCCGTCAACTCGATCCAGGTCGTCAAGGACGGCAGCGCGTGCGTGAGTGCGTCCTCCGATGGATCGTGCATCGTCTGGAACCTCGACACGTTCGTGCGAACGCAAGCGATGTTCGCATCGACTGTCTTCCGCCGTATTCTGTACCATCCGGACGAATCGCAAATGCTCACATGCGGCAGTGACCGTCGCGTGACGTACTTCGACTCGTACGACGGCGAAGCGATTCGCATCCTCGAGGAAGCGGCCGAGTCGGAGCTGCTAGCGATGGACATTGAGTCGAGCGGCACGCTGTTTGTCACGGGCGCCCGCGATGGCGTGCTCAAGGTGTGGCATTACGACAATGGCGAGACGATCGCAACAGGCCGCGGCCACAGCGAAGCCATCAACGCGGTCAAGATTTCCCCGGATCGTAAAGAGATTATCACCGTCGGCGCAGAGGGTGCCGTTATGGTCTGGGATATGGCCGAGGCCTTGCGAGACGCCCGCGTCAACGCCAGCGGATCAGCATAGGACGACGGCAAACTGTAGTGCCCAGTTGGTACATATGCGTGTGCTGCTCCTTCATCATTTTCTTCAATTCCTTGAACTCCAATATCGCCTTGACGATTTCGTTATCTCCATCTTCATTCACACTGGATGTGGCCTCAAACCACGCAACTCGCTAAGCATTATTCGCTTGTCGGAGGAACGCATGGAGCGCTTCGACGTTGCGGTTCGCGGATGTAGATGTGACTGACGTCGAAGACTGGCCTCGCTCACAACGCAGGCACTTGGAACGCCCGCTTTGAGTCTTCATCTCTTCGCAGAACACGCATGCTGGAGTCACTGAGGATTCCGGCACCGTCGAAGCGCTCGTTGACTGCGTATCTGCTTTGGCGTCCGCGGATGACGACGTCATTGACACTGGGGCACCTGAACCATACAACGCAATCGTTAGCCTCGGCTCTTACGCACATCAACATTACACTAGTACATACGTTCATCGTCGTCACTTATACTCATCGAGTCCTCGTTGTCGGTTGGCTCTGAACGTGCAACAGGAGAGAAATTGGCGTTCAGCTCCGTGGTTTCGCTCCATGATCCCGTACGCTCTCGATTGGAGGGTACGGTACTTGGAGATCTCGGGGGAGAAGACTTCGCAGACGTCGCCCCTGATGCGGCCGTGGTCAAACCCGCCGATGAATCTTGTCGTGATCTGCCGACGTCTCTGCTTCCATCATTTCGACCACGCGTTCGGACGCTTGTGCTCGATGACGTATGCTCCCCATTGTCTTCCTTTATGAATCTGCTCTTTTCGCTGAATGCATGCACCGTCAGTCCCATCAGAAACTCGAACGCTGAGCTGCACGCAGTGTGAAACGCGCCCATAGCTTCATCATTACTGCCGCTTCCGATTTCGACGGGGCCGAGGACGAGAGAGTAGTGATGCTTCGTTTTCCCTCTGTAGTACACGGTCTGGGGCACTAGAAGTGACGCCTTTGCTACGTAGTCGTGCTTTTCTTTCATCGCTTGCCAAAGCTTGAGAAAGGAGACGCCAGGAATGGCGCGTTCGTTGTAGCGCCGGAGAGCACTACTGTGTGCAGTCTTCATCTCCAGAATGACTTCGCGCCAGCTTTCGCACGCAACCAGGATGTCCTCCAGTAACTGATGGTAGAGGTCTACTGTCGATGACCCACGGCACTGTAGCCACTCCCGGTCAGCGACGATCAGCTGTGCTAAGCCATCGTTCACCCGGACTTTGACGAGCGGGCCGCCACATTCTTCGATGCGCTTCGCATAGTCGAGATAGAATCGGAGTTTGCGATTGTGTTTAACCTGGTGGCGCACGGCGTTGATGGACTGCGGCACAAAGCTCACGAGTCTCGATACAACGAGCCTCAAAAACGGGTCGTTATGGGAGAAGCGTGACTCCACCATGATTGGGTACACTGGAGTTGGCGGTGGCCGTTGAGGCCGAGCCGACACCGTCGTTTTACTTCGAGAGTCTGGTGCGTGAGAAAGAGAATCTCTTGATGTTCGAGGCGAATGCGAGCCACTTCGGAATGAGTCGTGGTGGGAATAGGAGGAGGATGTTGAATCCCGTGGTCGGTTGCGGTCGCTTTTGAGAGCGCCCATGAGAAGTGTAGGCGGCGGTGACGGACCTCGCGAGTGGATGTTCTGGGGGCGCTGGAGCCCATCGTCAACAGATCGACGATCTGAAGCGGTCGTGGTTTTGGAGGCCGTAGTGTCGCTCTGACTTCTTCGCAGGAAACGATCACTAGCCGTCGCTGTGGATGTGTGCTGGGATGATGTTGATGGTGCCGACGACGAGCTGAGGTGGTTGTTGGCTGTGGAGGAGAGCGGTTTGGATGTGGCTCCATCGCTACTGCCGACGTCAGCCACCGTGTTGTTGGACTTGAGTTTTTGAAGGTAATCGGCTGCCGATATACGGCGAATCGAAGGCGGATTGTTGCCATTCGTTGGTGACGCCGCAGGGGTCGTCGTCAGCGGCACGTTTGTTTGTACATGCTGTCGACGCGGATCTCTTTCGGGAATGGTTGTCGTCGCTGGTTGCGTCGGTAGGCTGGCAGCACGCTGCAGTGAGCGCGTGGGGGGTGGCTGAGAGGGGGCAGCCATGGCCGTCGGCGGTGGGAGCGAGTCGGTGGTGGCTGAAGCATTGGTCGGGAAACGCGTGAAACTCGGAGGGCGCCCGAGCCGGCTCACGTCAGTCGTTGCGCGGTTGCCGCTTTGGACATAGCGACCGCCCCGCCGGGGCGTGCACCAACCGAGGGAACGACATCGATCGTCGAGGACTTGCGCGTGGTGTTAGGAAGGGAGTTGCTCGCAGACGATAGCGCTGACCTCATGGCGGGAGGAGCGACCGCGTGGCTTTGCTTACTTAACGATGGCGTCACCGTAGTGGTCGTGATGGGTGGAATAGCCATGGGAGATGGAGCAGCTGGCGCGTTGTCGCCTCGGGTCGAGTTGCGCAGCATTGTTCGGGCTCTTTTCCCGATGGAGGAGGATGGCAGAACCGTTGACGCTTGCTTGGATGCCTCCTCGACAGTCGCAGAGGCGGTCTCAGTCGTTGCCTTGCGCTTCCCCGTGGAGCCAAGAGTAGCTGGAGTCGCAGCAGCAGCAGTCGACGGCTCATGCGTCGATGCGTTGGCCGTGGCTGCACTACGACTCGCTTTCTCTTTGGGTCGCTGTGCTGGTGCATGAGACTCCTCCTGTTCCTTCGATACGTTCGGCCATGCGCAATGCAGTATGAGCCCTCGTCGAAGCTGGCAGAAGCGGCTTGTCTCGCAGTACGACTGCACCTTGTTCGCCAACGGGCGGCGACAGAACGGGTTGAGGCAGAGCCTCTCTCGTGCAAAGTAGCCTGACAGAGGCGCTGCGGCGGCCTCAGGCACGGGTGGAGGGGATGCTGACGGTGACGGTGACGGCGACGGCGAGGGCCGCGCGGCATTCTTGCGCGGGCGTCCCCTCTTGCCGCTCATGGCTGATCGATTGATCGATCGGATGTCGACTTGCAGCAGTGGTCATGCTGTTGGTGGCATTCTTGACAGTCCAAAATGACAATATTGACACATGGGGTGTCTGAAATTGGACGTTTTTGACGTCCAAAATGGGGACATCTGTCGAGATTGTCGACAATAGACTGGGTCGGAAATATTTCCGATGGGCTTGAAAGCTTTCGGCGTGCGCGCATCCTTGTCGCGATCAGTTAACGATCGCATTGGACGAGACGTCACACAGCTGGTGAAAGCAAGGACAGACGGATCCGACTGGCTGGAGGAATCCTGACCACGCAGCGAAAGGAGATTGCGCCAAGCACCAGAACATGCGAGTGACGACCGCCGTCACGAAGGTTGGATCGATCGGTCATCACGACGCAAATGGAGATTGACAACAGCATGAGGATTTGTGCACGGGAGTCCCACAATGATGGCATGCGGCACACGCGGGGCAGAGACAACGAAAGATTCAACCGACTTATTGCTACCAACGAGTGGTGGCTAAATATATAAAGATCGACTCCACTCCACCTGACGCACTTGGTTCTTCGACTGTGTTGAACGATGGAGCAATCGACGCTGCAGACGTATGCGGGGCTCCCATTTCCCAGGGATTTCAGGCGCGTGTGGGCAGGCAATAGAGTGCATTGATGTGGCTTATCGCAACCTGGAGACAACAACACACGACATGAGAGATGGTCATGTCCTGACCTCGGGAAAAACGACGCTGTTATTCTGCAATGATCGTATCATCCGCTCGCACAGTTCCGCGTCTTTCATCGCGGAGAACGATGTCGATGTTCCCTTCACCACAAATGAACCCAGTCGCAAAGGACCTGCAGCCGAAGGCAGCACGTCGGCTTGAAGTCTTGACGAGCGAGCCGACCTGATCTGACCTGACCTGCTGTGGAGAGAATCTTGCCACATGATCGCTTGCCATCAACCATCTTCAACCTGTGAGAAACACCCGGTCGGGCAGCTCATCGTCAGCATGCTGCAGCTGCTGTCCGAGCTCTTCGATGTCGACCGACGCAAAAGATGTGTGCCAGGAACAATGGCGCCGGCGACATTTGCCGGCACGACCACCGCGGCGCTCAAGTTGAGCTTGAGCTGCCCCTTTATCTTTGTGCTCGACTGAAGCACAAAGACGCTGCCGTCTCGGAACAGCACAATGCGGCACAGCAGCACCGTCCCAGACTCTCTGCCAGCAGCGTCCAGACGACGCGCTGCACGGCCCGGGGCCACGCAAGACGACAGGAAATGCTTGTCTTTTCAGCGTCGTTTGCCGGTGGCAAAGAGATCATCATTTGTGTGGACCACACGTTTTCATGCTTGAAGTTGCCGTGTCTGTGTCTCTTGGCGAGCAATGCGCATGGCAATGCCGCCACCCAGTGTCATCCGCGGGCGAGTCGAGCAAGACAGCAGAGCACGGCCATGGCTGCGAAGTGGCTCCACCAGCTCGGCGAACGATCGCACATCTGCCGTTTCTCATTTCTGGGCGCATGTCTCTTCGACATGCAGTCGTGAGAAGCCGCGCGTCCTGGTTGGCCTTGGAGCCGAGCGCAGGATGCCTGTGGAGCCGCACTGCTCCACCCGCTCGACACTCGCGGAGACGCAGACATGCAGCAACGAGCCGAAAGTTCTTCGATTCCTGATTCCAAACGGCTCGATCTCCGTCGAACGGTGCCGATCAGGGACGAACGACGAGCCACCACGATCGTAGGCTCTTTGTGCTCGACGGAGATATCGCGGCGTTTTACGTAAAGATTGTTACTTAATGATCCAGTTTGAATGCTTTTTCGTAGCAAGAACGCGATTTCTGCGGTTGCGTCGCCTGCAAACCTACGGAAGGAACATGAGAGCAGACGGATCGGCACGAGGCAATTCAATTCATTTCTCTCTCGCCTTCTCGCCTTCTTGGCGAGCGCATCGTGGCAGCACGGAAGACCGCACGGAGATCCGATCCCGTGCTGGTCCCACCTCGAAATACCCATTCGTGCTGTGCAGCATTCTGCAGCCACTTTTTGGTCCCGAAATCCCTGGTGTGCACCGTAATTTTTCAGTGTCGTCTGGAATTGAACCGGCTCGCGCCGTCTGTGTCCTTTCGGTCGGATCGCAGCGTGAACTTAGGTACGAAATGGTCGGAAGAGCCGTAAATTACGAAGGTTTGTGTTAATTTGGCGCATCCGACCGACTGGTTTAACGTTGTTTTGGACGAAAACGCTGTGATGAGGTAAAGAACGATTAGGGTTCGGATCAGGTCTTGACAGAGGCAGCCAATCGGGGCGCGGCGGTCACACAGATGTGAAGCAGCGCGTCAGGCATGTCTTTGCGACCAAGTTGCCTTTTTGACTTGGCGTTTGTATGCCGCGGGCGGCATCTCGTGCGCCGCGACGGTCACCGCGAGCACCAGAAGCTCGCGCTTCGTTGTGGCATCGCCTGCTGGGCTGCTGCGGTTCTCGCTGTCTGTCTGTCTGTCTGTCGGTCCTGCTTTTCTGCCTGGAGTCGGCCGGCGTAAATTACGAGCCAGCCAGTGGTTTGATTGCATGAGAAAGGGTGGGCGCGCGCGCCTCACAGGCGAGGAGGTGCACCCAGACACGCAACAGCGCAGCCCCTTCATCTTCCATACAAAACGCCGTTGCGCGTTTCTCGGGTTCCGTGTGGGAGGGGCGAGTGGCGCTGGTCTGGTCGCCAGGACGCGCATTTCCCCACGGCGAGGCTTCCATCGACATCGCTTCCATTCGCGCGCGTGTGTCTCCGTCTTTAACGACATCGCTTCGCATCGCCTCGCATCGATTCGATCCGAGGAAGAGAGGGACTCATTCCCTATCTTCCCACGTCTTCTGAACGTGCCTCGATCGATCGAGCTCATCCCCAAGCATACAGTCTGTGTGCGTGTGTGACTGAGAGAGAGACACAATAGTGCTGCCTCCCTCCTTCGCGCGCGACTACCAACCCTCCGCCATATCGTCGATGCTCAACCACACCCGGTCATCTCTCCTGCCGACATTCCAGCGCTTACAGGCGTCCATGCGAGAGTTTGATCAGCTCCCCAACGGTCTCAACATGGGCCTCGCCAACAACCATCACCACACTGGAGCAGCCGCGTCCGTCCCCAACATGCTCAACAACGCCGGCCCCGCTGCCGCCGCTATCTCCTTCACCAGCCCAGCCTCATCGTGCGGCAACAACAACTGGCGCGAAGCCACGGACGAGCTTCGCCGCACTCGCTCCCAGGTCGTCGTGCTCATTGAACGCATGCTCCGCAACCACTCGCCCCACGATGTGCTCACTCAAGTGCCCGAGAACAACAACTGGCGATCCAAGACGTTCGTGCTGGCACTCAAGATCGAGCGGCTCATGTTTCTCGCGGCCCCAACCCGAGAGAACTACCTGAACGAACAGACGCTCCGAAGCCGCGTCCAGTTGCTGTCCCGCCATCTCGTCCGCATCCGCAAGCGCAAGAACGCTATCGCCACCCTGCTGACGCCCAACACAGCCTGAGGGCCGTCAACATCCCGTCCCCAGATGCGGAAGTTTTCCCAAGCCGCGACGCGTCCTCATTCGAAGACGCCACGGTCATCTTGAATGGGTGGGGACGTCCTCCCGTTGTCAATGTACAGTATGCCCCGAGGGTGTGGGCGTGCGGCCTTGACGCGACTCCACACCCGTTGCGAGCGTCCGTGAATGGAAGAAGTTTAGCGTTGCAGCAGTATTTATGCGCGGCATGGAAGCCCCTCCGCCCCACAGAGCCTGGGGTTCATTCTCTCATGAAGAAAGCGAGACCCAAGGGCAAGAAACTCATGCTAGTGTACTCAATTAGTTAGTTAGATTGGGCCTCATCAATGCACTCAAGAGCTTGGTGCTTTTCCATTTTTCTTGCGCTAGTATTCCCTCGCTGCTTCGTCCCCATGACAAGCCCCATGAGCCTTCCATGGCACCGACCAGGTTCCCTGACCACGGAACCTCGATACGCGAGAACCTTCGCGCGTGGCTGCGTGACCACCGAACAAAACGCAACGCAACAGTTCTGCCCCCCCCCCCTCCTCCAACTCCCCTCCAAGATCTCCCCCTCCTCGCTGGCTGTGTGGCCATGCGCAACCAAAAGGAAATGTGAGAGAGACACGAAATGCTGTGCGATTTGATGGATCACACTTCAGCTTCGGGCTTCGCTCGCCTCAGAATAGCTGCGTCGGTGTGTGTTTTTTTCTCCGTCGTGTCTCCGTCGTCCCGTCAGACTGATCGGGTGGGAGCGCGATCTTCTTTCTCTTCTTGTCGACCGGCCTGTGCGCCGTCCCTTGGGGATTCCCGTGACACAGCCTAAGAAGCTGAAGCTTGATTGGCGCCCAATCACTTGCTTCGCACTGACACGCCGTGTTAAAAGCATGACCTGAGTGGCTCTCCCTCGCGGAAAAGCACACAGCGGGCCCTTCGCTTCCTCACCACGCGCGTCGAAGAATGAGTCATGAACCTGTCAATGTCTTCGCAGGGGTCAGTCAGTTCGTCCATGATGAAAGCCATGGCCGAGCTCACTCGCACTTGATACCGACTCGTTTGCCAATATGAAGGCGACGAGCGCGTCCCAGCGAGCGATGTGGAAACGCCAGGTCTCTCAGGATCGCATGGTGGGCGAGCCGGAGGCGAGTTTAAAGCATTTTGAAGTAGACTGATCAACTAAATCCGATACTGTAGACGGGGGCGAAGAGCGGAGACTCAATGACCAAGATTCTACTGCCAAATGGCGAACAAATCCATGACATGTACGCGACAACTGCGATAGGACAGTGAGCAGTTGCCCCTGGGAGGCTCACACGTTGTGTCTCGTTGACAATAGCGTCAAGCTCCACCAAAAGCAGTTCAAGAAAGACGAGCAGCGCCAAGCCCATCGCTTCATGCGTGGCTCGCAAAGCGCTCGCCAAGTGACGGAGGGTCGCAGCGCCATTGATCCGGCCACGACACTGCAACAGCGACTCACAGAGACCCCAGATGTCTTCTACAACACGGACACGGGCGACAAGAAGTCCCTTCAGCGCCAGGTCGCCGAGTCCTCCAACCCATATGAAAGCGTGTTCAGCTCTTCGAAAGATCGCTTTGCGAGTGCAGCAGCCTATCGAGCGTCAACGTTCGCGAGCGTGGTCAAGGAGCCCTACGCGGATCCTGATGCGATCGGACCAGGGACGTACCGTAACAAGAAGCGTTCAATCGAGGTGAAGCGCAAGCAGGTGCCACTACCATCATACGTCAGCAAGTCGGCGCGGTTCCATGAAGCTCGAGCGAGTGTCAGCGCGGTGCTCTCGAATCCTGAAATCAGTGCCGCTGCGCGACCTGAATCACCCTACAAAATGAAAGGCCCACTGATCTCTCCCACGCCGCGGTTCAAATCGGACATATTTCCAGGTGAGAGCGCGAACACGTGCCTCAAGGGCGGTAGAGATGCGATTTGGATCTCAATGGCTCGCGTGCTGTGCGCGTAGAGCAATACGTTTCAAACAAACAGTATCAGCTTCAGCACGACGCACCCGATCGGTTCTACGACATCAGTCCGTCCTGCAAGCTGTCGATTGACTCCTCCGTCAAGAGCTCCAAGTTTCGGTGTTCGTCGATGCAATCCCGCGCCAATCGGTTGTCGTCTGTAAGTCCGCGTGCGGCGTTCCATCTCGGGGTGGTCGCTCATGCCTCACGGTGTCCTGAGCAGGAGGCATCCATGGTGCACAACACGCCCAACTTTCCCATCCTTTCCAGCTCAACAAAAGAGACAGTCGGCCCAGGCACTTACAACAACGCTGTCCCGCCGAGCTCGCCGCGCCCATCCACACAGGAAGGCGTCAACTTTATCATGATGCCACAGCATGTGAGTGCAGTGCCTGTTTTCGCGCGCCGTCCTCCATCCGTCGCACCCTCAATAACCGTCGTGTAACCCCGCACCTAGCACGACCGATTCGGGCTCCCAGGCCCTGCTGTGCCCTTCATCGAGGCTCGCTTCCGCCGGTTCGCCGTGGATCCGCACCCGCCATCCTCCTCACCCCGGCGCTGAGCATTCCGTTCGGCCCACAGCTGCTGTGTGGATGTTTATCTATTCTCTCGATTTTCTGCGAATGAAGTGTTTTTGGACTCTGTGATTGGCTGAAATACACGTGCTATCGCTCCGCAAACGGTGGTGAGCAGCTCCTGCTCCCAACGTCACGAAGCTCGACTCGCCAAGACAACGAACGCAAGGAAGCATCATGGCTGACAAGGTGACCAAGGCGCTCAAGCTTATCAAGCCGATCGTGCACGTCGGCTTCGTGCCGCTCATCATCTACATCGCGATGAAGCAGGAGCCGGAACTCACGTACGTGGCGGGTCGAATAGACAGGACCGATGCCGGACAGCGATACTGAACTGACCGTGGACTCGTGACGCAGGTTGTGGCAGGTGATCTTCCCGCTCGCGTCGGCGGCGGAGCCGCAGCCCCAGCTCCAGTAAATGCAGGATAACCATGCTTTCGACTCCTTTGCTTCGTGTATATTTTTTTCTTTTTTGCGTGAGTTATCTACCATTGCCCTGCGTCCAAGTCGCTGGCAGTTAGATATGAATTGCGGAGCGGCAGCGTCTTACACACGAGCGTGCAGATGATCCTTTGACCCAAGTGTAGATACTGGCAGATCGAGCTCAACACTTCCAGATCCGACACGTGTTGTCCTTTGAACCTGTGCGTTCACAACGTCAGTTCGAAGCTCCTGCCACCCATAACGACAAGAGGACGAACCTGTGATGATCGTGTCGCCCTCATAGTTGAACGCGCAACTGAAAATCTCGTCTGTGTGTCCCTCCAGCATTTGTAGACAGTCGCCCGTCTCGACCTCCCACAGCCGAGCCACCTTGTCGCTGCTGGCTGTGAGGACCTTGGAGCCCTGCGGATTAAAGCAGACCTTGGAGATCTCCGCCTCGTGGCCGATCAGAATGGCTTGACAAGCTCCCGTCATCGTGTTATAGATCCGAGACGTGCCATCAGCCGACGCCGTCACCAGCTTGGAGCCGGTCGCATTGAAGCTGACGTCCAGAATCTCGTCGTTGTGACCTCGCAGAGTCTACAAGCAAATATGCCACGTCAGAATGGCGATTGTGGGACGGTTCGAATCTTGAGAGCCCACTCAACGAACCTGAATGTTTTGCCCAGATGCAACATCCCAGATCTTGCAGGTTCGATCGATGGATCCACTGATGCAGAGCTCGCCCGTGTAGTTGAACTGCGTGCTGGAGATCTCCCCGTGATGCCCCGCCAGCGTGTGAATGCACCGACCGCTGCGGACGTCCCAAACTTTAACGGTATGGTCGAATGACCCCGTGATAATGCGCTCGCCTTGTGTGTCGAAGTTCAGGCTTACGATTTCAGCCGTGTGACCGAACAGCGTGTGCAGTTCTTGGCCAGTCTCAACGTCCCATAGTTTGGCCGTGTTGTCCATCGATCCCGTGGCGATAACCGTGCCTTGGGGATTGAAGGACAGGCAGACAATCTCGGTCGAATGCCCTCTGTATGTGTGGTACAGTTGACCGGTCTCAGCGCTCCATAGCTTGCACGTCTTGTCGAACGAGCCCGTGATGATCTTGTCGCTGCCCACCGACTTTTCAGTCATGCTGTTTTGTTTAACCAGCAAGAGTATGTCAATGATGCATACCCGTAAGGATTGTTGAATGCGATGGCGTAGACCACGTTCTTGTGGCCCTCGAGTGTGAGGAGCTCGTCGCCAGTCTGGGTGTCCCAGACTTTGCACGTTCGATCGTAGCTCCCCGTGATGAACCTACGACAACAAGGCACGGTCATCAGCGATAGGACGCATAGCTGTTCTCATACATCCCCGTACTTGTCGCCAGACTTATTGAACGCGCAGTTCGTCAGCGGAAGGATGTGGGCTCGAAGGATCTTGAATAGGTAGAAATCACTGCTGTCGTTGACCTCGAGCTTCTCAATGAGCTCTACGACAAACACGGCAGTGTCATTTCATCCACAGCAGTGTAGAACGTTCATGGCCAAGAGCTCGAACGAACTGTAGATCAGGCGGCGAAGTTGGGGCTTTCGCGACTCGGAGATCAGCGGCTCCTCAAACACAATCTGGTTGACAAGAACCTCGACATCCGACCTGCAATGTAAGGTGTCAGCCAAAAAGAAACCTTGTCTTGGTGACTCCAACGATCGACATACGTACTCCGCAGTGAGGTGCAGCAAATCGATCTCTTTCATTTCGCGCGTGCCATCTCGAAGCTCATACTCGAGAATGATCCCCGGCGGGTAGTATCGAAGCAAGAAGCGCTTGAGCTTCATGATCGCAGTCCAGGTCGCGGAGTCTCGGCTCTTGCTTTGATCGGAAGGCGCCCGCGCGACGCTGTCCGCGTGCTCACCTGCAGGGCGGTCGGCACGACGCAGCGCTTCCAAAGGGTCGTTACCGAAGGGTACCACGGCCCACGGGAGCGGCGCGTCGTTTGGTAAGAAGTCGCACCAGCAGCGCGTAAATACGGCGCAGGTCGTGCGTCATACATTGCCTCATGGACATGAGCAGATACAACACTCGTATTTTATCTGACGCACAACACACTCTTCCTTCGATCGATTAAGCTACTACATTCAGTCAAAACTCGACTTCCTCCCGTCGGAAAATCGCTGCGTCATAGCGACTCAAACCATCGGCGGCGTGAGATGAGCCTGGACGTGGAAGAATGTGAGCTCGTTCTTCGGGGTTCCAGGCGTCTTGGCTTGCTTCGTGCGCTTCCGCCGGCGGAGATACATTACGCCGGCAACAGCGACCACGCATCCGGCGCCAGCAGCGAAGAAGGTCGCCACATGAGCTGCAGAGGAGCCACTCGATGACGCCTCACTGGATGTCGTGGACGCGCTGAACTCGGTCGTTTTCACTTCACTCTTTGGTGCTGACGTCGTTGGTGACGGGGTCGCAGGTGGAGGCGTCGGAGCGAGTGTCGGCGCACTTGTGGACGGTGCTGGGGTGACGGGCGCGGGTTGTGCCGCGCTGTCGAGATCACCACCACGAGGTTGGATGTCCTCGTTCTCAATAGGCTGAGCCGGCTGCACTGGAACCACATCATTTCTTGCGTCATCCACTGGGACATCTGCTGCTCGAGCTTCTGGTGCCTCGACCGCACCCGGTGGAGGGAACACTTGAGGAAGCATTTCAGGGCGCGGGGCCTCCAGCTGCGGGGCTACGTAGACATCTCCGCTGCGATCTTCAGGAACACCTGCACCGAAGCCGTTACCCATCGGCACGGCTTCGTTATCTGGGATCCATCGGTTGGCGTTCGCGTCGTTCACGAACATACCGGGGGTCTGGTTGTCGAAGTATTCACTGCGCACGGCGTCGTAGAACCCCGGATCGATCGGTGCGGGACCTGCATCAGGGCCTGGAGGCGCAGCGAATAGTGCAGGCTGCGCATCTGCTGGGAAAAAGTCTTGCGCACACGCAGCGTGAACGAACGCGGCGATGAAGATGGTGAGCGACGCCTGCAGCATAATTGGTCTCTGTGTTGGGCGCCACCGCCAATTCGTTTCTGAGCGCTGCTGAACTTCGTCAACCGAACTGCGAGCAAGCACCCAGCCATCGGTGGTGAAGCGAGACGCGCTCAAAGGCGTGCCGCGAAGGCGTGAGTCGAGGAACCCTGTGGCGTATGGCGAGGTACCATGTCGATCGATCACCGCCCAGTCAATCGGTGAAAGGCGGGTGACCAAGTGTAGCCGCTATAACCCGATGTTACTACATAATTTATATTATCATTTTATGATGTCAGTCTTTCATTAATTCCGCACAACGATATCCTGTTATAAGCGATAGCTTTCGTAGTACCCAGATGGAGGCGGGTGCTTCTACATTCTCACGACTACGACCTTGACGGACGAGCCTCCAGACTCACTTCTTGCAGGACCCCGCTTTATGAAAAGGAGGCGCTTCGCATCATGAGCACGTTGGTAACACGCTCAATGAACGGAGAGGCACCTGGCAGACGATCGAACCGAATCATTCGGCAGCGCTGAGGGTCAAAGGGAGAAACTGTGTTGAATTTAAACAATTACATGTGGGTGGCGGGTGGGCGAAACGAAGACTGCGCTGTTGGCCTCGCTCGACCGTGGCTGGCTGGCTGGTGATCGCTAGGCAGATCCATTGAGACACCTGGGAAGCTGTTTAGGACGACTCGGGCTGCTGCTCTTTCTTGGCACCGCCGAAGGCAAGCACGGCCTTGCCGATGCTGCTAAGGCTCTTCTTGCTCTGCTCTCCCTGGGGCTGCGTGGCGGCTTCCTGCTGCTGGGGCTCCATCGTAGATGACTTGTTGCTCGGGAACGAAATCTGAAAATGACGATCTTCGCCTGTGCGGCTCGCAAGTTGCGGGGCCTATGACTCAAGTGAGCTTCACCCAACCGAGGCAGTTGAACCCAAACGGTGAGCTGAACACGCCGAACCCATGGAAGCAAGGGACGCTGAGTTGAACCCACGAGTTTGTGGGCGAGTGAGGATAATGATGGCGCCGAATGATCTGACCAGCACCGGTTTGCCGTACAGTAGTCGAAAGATCGAGAGCGTTGGGGTGTCCAACGGTCAGAGCGATGTGGCCTGAAAGTGCACATGATTGAGCATCCATTGACAACAGCTAACATGAGGAACTTTCAGGAATTACATGGTGAATGGGGAACAATTGTGATTCGATATGTACTCGCTTGACTGCTGGCATGCAAACTTTTAAGCGTACACTTGAAGCATACTCTCGACAACATTACGGCAAATTGGGCACTTCTCCAGCTGCTGAAGCTGCGAGCATTCCCGGCATAAACACAAATGTCGGCACGGTAAACACAGAATGCTTTTCTCCCGCGTGAGGCAGACGACGCATTGCTTGTGCTCGGCAGTGACTTGCTCCTCCGTGCGCTCATCCAGCATCTTCTGCAGCTCCACGGCAATATCCTCTTTTATCGACCGGACTCGAGACAATGAACTCTCCAACATGTTTTCCCACTCCTTCAGGTCGTCCAGTCGCCTAGACGAAGCTATACTGTGTGCAAGTTGCTCTTCAAGCTCTCCGAGCGACAGCATTCCTCCTTCCAGATCGACGACCACCCCCGACTCACCATGATCACGACTGGAAGACAGCTCATGTTCGAAGAACCCTCGGTCAAGGAAGTGATCACGGCGCTTCATACGTCTTCGCAACGCGGCGAGCTCCCTCATCAAAGCTTCTTGCTGTCGCTCGTGGTCTTCGAACCCATGAAGCTGCGTCTGTAAGAGGTCGTTCTCAAATACCAAGCGTTCACGGTCGCGATCCATGCGATCAACGAGAAGGTGAAGATTCTGGTTACCATGCGCAAGAGCAGCGATTCGCTGCCGCGCGTACGTGATTTGTTCTTGCATTTCTCGATTGCGGGATATCAGCTCTTCACAGTAGTTTCTCCATGGCATGTCCGGGTCGGCACCCCGAGAGCGAGAATTTGAGGGCATCGGTGGCTGAGGTGGTCGTCGAAACGCTTGAGTCAGTGGCGAAGGGGGAGGTGGATAGTCCATCGCAAAATCGGGAATGTCTTGCGTCGGCAGTGGTCGATGTGAGCGTTCCAGTAACGCGTGGCCGATTTGATGACGTGGGGGCTGGTCATATCGCGTCACGTCCAGTCCCAGCTCACTGTCGGTTCCAGTGCTGTCAAGGTCACCGTCATCGTCGCTGGTGAGACGGAGTTCGCCCAGGCGCATTACATCGTCTCTTACTTCATGAGTACCATCGCGCAGGTTCTGATCGGTGCCTATGTCGCTTCGTAAGCTTTGCGAGAGGCTCAGAAACCGCTGGTCTTGGTCATCAAGAAACGACGAGGTCGCAGACTGGCCCTGCCATGACTCGCTACTGAGTCCCGAGCTGTCGAGCTCGTCTCGAGTCGAGTTGATTAAGTCGTACTGTGGCCTTGTTTGACTTCTGGTGACTGATCGGGCAGAGATAATCCCACCACCTGACTGTGAATCCATCAAGGGAGCTGGTGGATGCGGTCGCTGCTGATCTTGCATAGACGTCGGAGATTTCACCTGATATTGCCGAAACATGCTTGCTCGAATGCGACCGTAAGGTCCCCTTCCCCAAGTCAGACCATCCACCGCTGCCGCACACTGCCGCGCCATGGATGGATCATCAAATTCGAGGAATGCATGCCCCTTTGTGCGCCCTGTCATGCTGAGCGATGGGAGCACCACTTGAATGGGGTCTCCAATCATTGAGAAAAGATGACAAGAGAGAAGCTCCATCAACTCTTCCGTCCGGTCGTTTGCGACCTTGGGCAGATTGATCAGCACACAGACGCTATCGAAGCAGGTTCCCGTTCGTGCATTGCCGAATTCAAACTGAGCCATGTCAAACACGGGCCACTTGAACGGCGACACCGCCTGGGGTGAGCCTTCTGAGTTGATGTTCGACGAGTCGTCGGTGTTGCTCATAGCAGGCAGGTTGAGGCGGATGCGGCCATGATGAGCATCGCATATCACCTTGACCAGGGAGATGAAGATATCTACATAAGCCAGTTCACAGTCGGAGTCATACTGCTGAATTTCTTGAACGCCAGCGTCAAGTGCTGCACGAGTTAGATCTTCGCTGAAGCCCAGCCGAAGCAGGTTGACAAGCATTGCACTCCTGAGTGCGATCGCTTTGGAGGCATTGATCTCACGACTGGATGGTAATGCGCCATCATGTTCAAAGCTGGGTCGATCAATATCGTCAGTCTCGTCACCATTGATTTGTTCATTGGTGTCCACAGCCTCGCTTTCGATCCCAACGCCGAAATCGTGCACTGGGAACAAATTGGTGCGGAACGCGGGAGGTCGGGGGTTCTCAGCAGCGCTCCTTGGGGTCTCCCGCGCCGTTTGCTCAAGATCGTCATCTAAAAACGCGTCATCGTCCACACACTCGCCCTCGCTCCTGCTGCTGTCATCAAATGTGTCGGGCAGATCGTGCTGAAGCTGCTGACATGCAGCAGTCCAGTTCATCGGGCTGTGCTGATTCCTTTCGTGGATCGCATCATTCCGTGCTCCTTCTTCGTTTCTCTGCATGATTGCAATCAAAGAAGCAAGAGGATCTGGACGGGGCCCTTGTCTATCGTCTGTAGACACTACTCTAGTCAGTGCGAACGCACTGAGCCCCGCTAACGGGTGAGCAACGCACCTGTCACATTGAGTTGGTGCGGCCCTTCGAGTTGCGTGAATCCTGCCATCGGGTGGAGTCGTCTCAGCTCCCTTCAACCTACAGCCAAGTACTTGCGACAGACAACGCACCGTCGCTCTCGGAAGCAAATTTACTTGCGCACCGGCACCATTGCGGTCGAGAGCTTGGCTGGTCGTTCAGGTCGCTACCCACTGAGCTCGCGCGACACGGTGGCTGCGGAGACTTGAAACGGTCCGAAGCACTCGCTTCGCTCTGCGCATCGACCTCGCGCTGATTCGTGCCACTCACGCTCTCGTTGATGAACGCACGCCGTCCCAGTGCGAGGGGCCCATCCCGACTTCTAGGCGCCGACATCGGGCGGGATGCGCTTGCACCGCCGTGGTTGTCTCGCGAAGGTCGACGCACGAGGTCATCCGATTGACTCATAGTTAGATAGATAACGAGATAGAGATAGAGAGAAGGAGCGAGCGAGAGAGACGTCGGCTGATCGGCTGTCGGCGGGATGGCCGCTTCCGTTTCTGCCCAACAGGTCGCGCGAGACAAACGAAAAAAAAGCGTGGGAAAAATGAGAAAGATCACTCGCGCCCAAAATAGAGTTACTCGAGTCCTTCTTTTGTGTGTAGTTTTGGGTACCACATGATTGTTAGGGGTCAACATGACCCGAATCCCGTGACAGTCACGCACACCCAGCCATACCGAACGCTGCATAGGTGCATGTGCATCGTACCCTTTTTCAAGCGCAACTGTGTGTCTGGGCGTCAAGCTTCCTTCACGTCGCGAAGCCCATCGTGATGTCAGTGTCATCCTTTCACTGTTTGCCTCGAACACGGCTGTCAATGCGACTCGCCTTTTTGGGTTCATGACTTTGATCAACACAAATCAGTATTGGCGAGAAATACATCGATGAACCAATCAGTAGACATACTTTTTCAGTATATCTTGATGCAGCCCCCGTCGTCGGAGCAGAGGCTGGCCGCAGGCTCTTCGACGGCGATGATGCCGACGGTCCTTTGCCGAAGAGGAGCAGCGGCGCCCAGCGCTCGTCTTCGCCGACGACGGCCGCCGATTCTGCTGCTGCCTCGCTGAACACTCGCACAGCGCCGGCACTCACTTCTGCAACATCCTTTATCCCCTCGCACCGCGGAACTAGCGCTGTGTGTGGCCTCGCTCAGTTCCGCCGATCACGATGAAGCTGCTGCTAGCCGCCGCTGCTATTCTCGCGCCGAATGCGCTGGTTCCGACCGAAGCCCAAAGCCAATCGACACCTCACCCAACAACACCGTGTCCCATCATTCCAGGATGGGAGAAGCCGACTCCGGCACCATCAATCCCAGTGGCGTCGACCGACCCGAAAGCAGGTTGCGTCGAGGTCAGCGTGGACGGCGACGCGACGTACTGTATCGCTGGCCCTATTTGCAGTGGTGCAGGGCCATCTCCAGCTGGAGCCGCCTGTCCAAGGCGTGGCGACGTTGCGACGAAAGACTGTCGAAAGAACCTCAAGAGCTACGTGGATGCTGGCAAGTGCGTTGCTCCGTCCGATGCTCACTGCATCAAAATCAAGACTGGCGCTTGGGGATGCGTGTGGGGTAAGGAGCCGACGAAGTCTGTCCATACCGGAGCCACCCCGTGCCCAGTGATTCCAGGTTGGGAGAAGCCGACGCCAGCACCATCGTCTGCAAAACCGGCGACGATGGGACCAACTCCGGTCCCGACGACTCCGTGCCCGGTGATTCCAGGTTGGGAGAAGCCGACACCAGCACCATCGTCTGCAAAACTGGCGACGATGGGACCAACTCCGGTCCCGACGACTCCGTGCCCGGTGATTCCAGGTTGGGAGAAGCCGACACCAGCACCATCGTCTGCAAAACCGGCGACGATGGGACCAACTCCGGTCCCGACGACTCCGTGCCTGGTGATTCCAGGTTGGGAGAAGCCGACGCCAGCACCATCGTCTGCAAAACCGGCGACGATGGGACCAACTCCGGTCCCGACGACTCCGTGCCCGGTGATTCCAGGTTGGGAGAAGCCGACGCCAGCACCATCGTCTGCAAAACCGGCGACGATGGGACCAACTCCGGTCCCGACGACTCCGTGCCCGGTGATTCCAGGTTGGGAGAAGCCGACACCAGCACCATCGTCTGCAAAACCGGCGACGATGGGACCAACTCCGGTCCCGACGACTCCGTGCCCGGTGATTCCAGGTTGGGAGAAGCCGACACCAGCACCATCGTCTGCAAAACCGGCGACGATGGGACCAACTCCGGTCCCGACTCTTTCTCCAACAGTTGGAGATGCAGCTCTTCGTGACATAGCACGTGAAGCTGTGGGAGACAAGGATTCAACACCGTCGATTGCTAACAGCGCCATTGAGCAACACGAGATCAGCTTGTCTGCAGACACCGAGGCCACCACGTCATCACATACTAACGGTGCGCCTTTCATCATTGCCGCAGTGGGCGCCATCGGTGCACTTGTTGTGGCTGCCTTTGTTTACCACCGTCGCAACCAAGGACAGGATGCGATGATCTCGGCGACATACGAAGGTGAAATCAAGACTCCTGTTTGAACTCCATGTGATTGCCTTTCGCGTGCACAGTGTTGTAGCTTGCGTTTCCACGATGCTCAATGGAATGGCATCAGAGAACAAATACACGTGATCAGTGTTGGACGTGCAGAGCCTTGTGGTCATTTATCCTTCGCAATCGGGAGGTCATCGCGCAAACCCCATTCCGACCACGATCCATCATAGACGGGTGCCCTACACATACCCCATTCATTGGTCACGATCCACAGGGGTAACCACGCATTCGCTTCAATACATACTTGTTGAGCGGTTTGCCCAGTGTGTGAAGCGCGAATGTCAGCACCGATGCAGTCACTCCAGAGCCACAGCTGATATGAAGATATAGATCGTCAGTATCAATGACATCACCGAAACCTGTTTACCCATCGTACGTTGTGATGATCGGAGATACGGAGTCGGTTTTCACGCCTGAAAGAGCTCTCGGTTCAGATCAGCATACACATACCACAATAGACAACTGCATTACCCGCATCCTGGAAGGCTTGCTTGATCTCAGTCGAGCCACGGAAGCGCTGTCCCACGTTCAAGTTAAGTCACACTTTCTGGGCTGGCAGCACCGCGCCACACGTACCGAGTAGTCATCTGACTCTACAATCTTGCCGAACGGAACATTGATGGCACCTGGCATGTGCCCACTGCGCATTCCAGGTCGTGGCTCCTACAACTCTCTCTCTTGATGAGACTTCACCATCGGAGCAACCGAACGTCACCACGTGACGACCCTCACCGGCTCTGTACCGAAGAAGCGTCCAGGACCACGAGCATCGACGATTTGCGTCTCGGAGTTTAATTTCGACAGAACCTGTCGTTGGATGTGAGCTGGATCTGAACCACGAAAGGATCCACATCTCAAGCCTACATACCTCCTCCCAATCAGCAACTAAGTCATGTTGCGGATTAGCCTTATACCGCACTGCCGTCGCCGCCGCCGCCGAAGACGGTGGACCCGATTCAATCTTTCGGTTTTCCGTCTTCCATTTGGTGATTCCGCCATCCAAGATGTGAACGGCTTCATGCCCGAAGAACTTGAACGTCCACCAGCATCTTGCAGCGCTAAAGCAATGCTTTCCCCCATACACAACTACAGTCGAGTCGTTGGAGATACCAAGGTATTGCATTGCGGTCTCGAACGTCTCAACTAAATTGACACAAATGCAAATCGGGGGTTGATGCGTCAACCATTTCATAGAGAGAAGACAAAGACAATTACGTGGTTTGGTACCTGTGGGCAGCATGTGCGGAAGAGTTGACGTCTTGTCGGAGACCTCTGCAATGTCGAAAAACGCCGCTCCAGGGAGTCTCTCCTTCGAGAACTCCTCCCTCGCGTTGCGGCTCTTGTCGAGATACCAGGACGCATCCAACAGCTTGAGCTTCGACGCGCGGTCGTCCAACAGCGCTTGAACCTGCTCCGTCGACAAGAGCGGAGGCAGCGCCGAGCTACGAGAATGTGTCATCTTGGCTCGAAGCTGCGTTGACGCGGTGTGGCGGAGGAGACCGCTCGTCGAGTTACGAATGCGGACGGCGACAAGCATCGAGATCGACTCGAAGCAAATCAAGGACTGATAGATGCAAGGGGGAGTTGAAGATCCGACCATGACTGCTGATGTGGTCCACACGACGCAGCTCTTATCATGGGCTCATCGTTGGGAGAACTGTTTTGCGATGAGTAATGGTTGGCTAGCTACTTCTGTTTGCTCTGCTGCTTGACCTTGCGAGCATGCTTGGCAGAGTTCATGTGTCCGTTGTACTTCTTTGCATCCCGAAACGTCAGCTTGCAGGTTTCACATGTCCATGTCGATGGTGCCGCGGTAGACCCACGCTTGTCTCCTGAAAACTTTGGATGGGTCGGCTTTTCGGACGTTGCCGTCGAAAGAGGCTTCTGCGATCGGGGATCCTCAGGACTCGCAGAGGCGTCTTTCGAGAAAATGAAGTAACGAGCATTGCTAGTGGATGGTGGCTCACCGCGAAACGCAGCTGGGTGCGTACGCTGCGGTTGATAGCCAGAGTACAAACTTGCATCAAACTTCTCAATCCTGTAGGAGTTCAACACATCAGTTTGATGTCACCGTACTCGTTCTCATTTTGTCTGAGTAGGCAAGCGTGTACGCACCGTTTCAGCTTGAAGCCACTTGCTTTCGCTTGGGCCTCAATGTCCCATCGATTGTAGAATAGCGTGTTTCTCAATGCGACTAGCACCTGGCCTTGTGTTGGATGAATGAATTGCCGCGTTGAGAAGAAAAACTCCCGAAGCAAACGCTGGTTGTTCTCCACGTCTTCCTCTGTCGCGCCACCGAGATGTGGGAAGTTGAAAACGACAGACTGGAATGGAGACGCAGCTTCGATCCATGATTCACGCTCCAGCGCCGTTGCGTCGACACTGTAGTGGACTGCCGCCTATTGACAAATTTAACGGCGCTCTTAGGTCCCCCAACTCAATCCTCAGTAAGTGCGAGCTGAAAGAACTCACCCCAGCAGTTTCCAATGCGTCCTCGTTTACGAACGCATTTGGGTACTTCTCGCGAAGCTCGCGCTTTGAGTCGTAGCACGTCGCAATGATATTCTTGCCCCCCTGTGTCGATTCGTTGCGGTTGTCAGTCAGGTGTGGTTGGATGCGTGAAACAGCATCGATGGACACTCACCAAATACACGGCCAAAGCCAAAGAGAACGAAAAGTCGCCATCACCGACAACCAGGATGCGGTGGCGGTCAGAAAACGGGCCCAACGTCTTGGGATTTGGATTCGAGAAGCTCGCGAGATTGAGCAAAGCGTTGGTTTGCGCCTTCATCGCACTGCGCACTTGAAGCGGTGGAGCAGTGGATCCTTTCGCTTTCTACACACAGCCGCCTCAGTTGGTCGGTGTCCACGACAGCGCACCGTCGAAACGCCCTCCCACCTTTCCACTTTGCTGCTGTTGTCGTGGCGCCGGCTTTCCCGCGCTGCTTGAGCCAGCACGTGCATTTCCTCGTCGTGCCTTGCCCATGCTGACCTGCTCTTGCTGTCCACTTTCACCACCAATTGGACCAACAACAACAACAACAACAACAACAACAGCCAACATCGCACTATCTGAGTATCTGAGTCCAAAGGGTATACTCAGAGACTACTAGTCTGAGCCAGTTGCTCCAGAGACGGCGGCACCTGCTCCTTGACGAATGCTCGAAGCGCGTCACATGTCTCGAACGCACGAATCCCCTGGAGAATCACCATGCTGATGTACATTGGATCTCGTTGCGAGACGTTGTGCAGACGGAACTGACGACCTTGCCAGTCGTCCAGCGGGCGATGAGGGTCCGAAATGGACGCACTCATCATCTCAATCACTTGGTCAATTGGAAACCATGCCACCCGTCGGATCTCAGGCGAGACGGCCATCTTCTCTTGCTCACTCATCTGCCAGTATCGACCAGACTCAACGTATCGATCGAATTCTTCACGTTTCATCGCAAGCGACTCGTTGACGATCCTCACGACGTCATCGTTTAACCAGGTGGGGTTGTCGTCTTCGAATGCCACGAAGTTGAACATGCGATGACGACGCCGCTGGATCGGTCTGGTCAACTTGGCTCCGAAGAAATCGATCTGCGCAGACTCTTGAGGGACACTGACACCGAGAAACTCCTCCTCCAGCTCTCGGATCGCGGTCTCTTTCAGTGTTTTGTCCTCTTCATCCACGACTCCCCCTGGAAATTTCCACTCGCCAGGATACCGCATGACCCGAGTCACGTCGGGTGTCGATCGGAGCCAGTTCTTGACCTCGCTTTGCCCGAGCAGGACGTCCCAGAGACCGCTGGATGTGGTCGCTGGCGCTCGAGATCGACGGAGGCAGATCAGTGTCGCTGCATTCGCGATCCGGACCGGTGAGTCCATCGCAGAGTCGGCCATTTGGTGTCCCAACAAAAGCTCAAGTGAACTGCTTCACTGTAGGTTACGGTTACACTCTATACTGGCGTAACGGTTACACTGCGTTGCTAGTCGTGCAAGCGAGCAAGGCGGAACTTCTCGAGAGCAGCGGGGTCCTCTCGCCCGAACGCCATATCCACGAGCATCTTCCCAATGACTGGCGTCATCTTTGCCCCATGACCGCTGAAACCTGCTCCGACGACAAGCTCCTTGCAGTTGGTGGATCCCGCGACGAGCGGAATGCGATCAATGATGAAGTCGTGGTCTTTCGTCATCGAGTACATGCAAAGATCTTGCTTCACGACCCGACTGGCATCCACATGAGGCAGATATTTCTGAATGCACGTCTTCAACATCGCAAGTTGCGCATCAGGAAGCTGCTTCACTTGTTGACGCAGGTCGGGATCGACCTCTGGACCGCTATGCAAGCACACCTTCACGCCTTCGTTCAACTCGTTCAGAGGCAGGCCATAGATCGATGGCTCGTCGTACTTGATAAAAACGGGAAATGCAGGTGCACGATGCTCACTCTCGAACGCTGGGTCGATCTTCCAGTAGGTGCCAAACGTGGCGATCGGGCGGATCGGGATATTGTAGTCGGCCAACAGGGTCTTCGTCCAAGCCCCTGCGGTCACAATACAAGTGCGAGCACACAAGGTTTCCCCTCCTTCAAGGCTGATTTTATTCTCCCTCGTCTTGTGAGATTGACTTGACTCGGGTATTCTCACGCACGTCTGCCCCCATAGCCTTGCTCATGTCTTGAAGAGTTTGCATCGCCAGAGTTGGGTTGAGTACTGCTGCGGCGGGATTGTAGACAGCTTGGGCTGATGCAGGAAGAGAGAAGGAAGGGAATCGGACGTTTACCTGGGCAGGTGTCAGCCGTTCGAACGGCTGACCTAGCTCCGCCAACACTGTGCAAACAGTCTCGAGCTCTTCCGAACGAGTATCCGCGAAGTCCAGCTCTCCCGTCATCTCAAGCAGCCTCACACCACACGCCTTTTCGATGTCCTGCCACATGTGCAGGGATTGAAGACACATCTTCGAATAGACGGTGTCTGGGTAAGCGATTCGGAAGATGCGACTTTTCCCATGACTGGAGCCTTGAGAATGCAGAAGGTTGAATTGTTCGAGTAAGGCGACACGCTTCCCCTCGCGGGCAGCGTAGTAGGCAGCCGAGCTTCCCATCAGCCCCGCGCCAACGACAACGACGTCATACGTTTGGCTGGACATGATCATGCAAACCGGTCTTCGTGAACTTTGCAAAGTGAGGCTTGCGAGTTGGCAATGCACAACAGTGTCTTCATCCGAGTTGCGATGCCAAACATAGCAAGCTGGGATTGGCTAAAACGTTGAAGACAGCGAGATGTCATTCTTACAGTCAACTTGACTGCAATGGAGAGAAAATCGTGCGCTTAGTCAACCCTTTCTGCAGTTCAGGCAACTTCTCAGTTGCACGAAATGTTGCACCCACCAAAATGTCATATCTCAGGAGCCACTGAACCAATACTAGCGCTGTTTCGAATCAAAGCACAACACAGCAGAGAATGCGGCCACCGGTGGTGGCTGAATTCTAGATTATTCCAGTGCTCGCCAGTGGCGAGCACTGGAACAATCTAGTGGCGAGTCGCCACTGAGAGTCTGTTTTGGCAGCCTGAATGAATGATGGTCACTAAGTCCTTAGTATCCGTATCCTTATCCTTATCCTTACTACTAATAAAAGCTGGACGTGGTCCCTCTACGCGTTTTGATTGGCTGGATGATGAGAACAGCACTCATAATCTCTTGACAAACATTTATGGTGTGTGTCACATCGAGATCATGGGTTTCCCGTTTTGTGTTGCATCATCGAACTCGAATGCTGTCGCATGCTGTCTCCACAGCATTTTACATCGATTGATGAGGCCATACACATGCTATTCCGGTGCTACCTGTCCATTTGACAAACATCACGCTATACAAAACGAGCACTTGTCGGTCGTCTTGAGCAGAGCGTGGCAAAGGGGAAAGTAAGATGTATATTTCGGTTAAACATGCACTCGCCTCCTGCGTCGGTTTTGCCCTACGTGGCGCTCACCCACTCGATCCATAGCCTCCCTCCCTGAGACTACGTCGATCCAGTCACCTCGCATGAGAAAAACCTATTCCGGGACATCGGACTTCCGCGCCACCGGCGCAGCATCTTCCAACACTCCTTCACGAGGTCTCGGTATGGCTTCGACTCGAGCCCGACGAGGTCACGAAGTTCCCGGATCCTTGGCACCGGTAGCACCTTGGTCAATAGGTCCGCCAGCATCGTTTTGGTGGCTTCGTACACTGGCTTCACCACGCTGTTCTTGGCGTAGTCGCGTAGGAACTTTAACTTAACGTCGACGTGCTTCGTGCTTGCCGAACTCGCCTCGTTTTCAATCTGCTTGATAGCAGCCTGGTTGTCAATCTTCAGCATAAGTGGTGTCTGGACTTCCTGCCCCAACTCCTCAAACAGCTCCTTCAAACCGAGTGCTTCCCTCCCACCGACCGCTGCTGCAACGAATTCGGCTTCCGCAGTCGACTGCGCCACCGCGGACTGCTTCTTGCAGTACCAGCCGACGGTCATTCCGTTTACCGTCTGAATCCCGGCACTGACGGACTTCCGATCCTTCTTGTCAGCCGCGAAGTCGGCGTCACTGTAGTTGACGATCCGGATGGGCGTCTGGGGCTCCGCGTCTTTACACAGTCTCAGCTTTAGTGATTTGGTGCCTTTGAGGTAGCGCGCGATCCTCTTCGCCAATGCGTAGTCACGAGCGGTCGGTGCGTGGGCATGTCGCGTCACCTTGTGTACCGCATACGCGATACCCGTGCGACCCACAGCAGACTCCCAACCAGCGACTGAAAATCTTTCACCGTTAGGCCACGTGCCGTCGCCGTCGCCTTTGCTGGTAGCACGATTTGTTCAACGTTTTCCTCCTGATCTTCAGCGATCGGCGAGCATACTGGGTTTGCGTCACGGAGACCATGACGCTCGAGGAGTTCGTCAATGGTCTGCTCTTGGTCGATGAGGAACCCACCCTCCTTCGAGCACTGGATACGCATACCTAGGAACTTTTCGACCAAGCCGAGATCCTTCAAGTCGAGCACCTCCATGTCACGGAAAAACTTGTCGATTCGGTCGGCGCTGGTCCCAGTCACGAGTAGATCGTCGACGTAGGTTCCCACGAGCCGCCTTCATCGGTCTTGTGGAAAATACATGGATCGCACGCGCATTGGGTAAAGCCGAGTCCGAAAAGCGTCTCGCATAGTAACTCGTGCAACAGTCTCCCGGCTTGTTTGAGTCCATATAGACTACGGTCCAACAGTAACAGTAGCTCATCTGCACTGGTTGCGTTGTTTGCATCAAACATCGATTGTGTGACAACGTAGCCATCGGGAATCTGCAGGTCGATTTGGAATTGGTATGAGATAGTATGGTATGGTATGTATGGTATGGTATGTTACGGTCGGAGGGAACGCGAGGTGGTCGTGGGCTGATGTGGAATGGTACAGTGTAGTATCGTTTGGTGTGTGTTGGTAGGCAGGTGAGGAGAGTGCGTTTGTGTTAACAGGCGATGTTGGCGGCAAAAGAAAGCGCGAGACCGGGTTCGAACCAGTGACCCTTCGAGCTGCAATCGAAAGCTCTACCACTGAGCTACCCGCGCATCGAAGCTACACACCAAACACCTGCACAAA